>JACATO010000829.1:0-41592 GCA_018389105.1 Nautilus pompilius | reverse complement strand
TAATTACCAGTTTTCCTTATCAGGTGGTTTTTGTCCGCGAATTTTGCGTTGTCTGGCCGATGCAGCTGGTTGCACGAACTTTGACTGTGCGAATAATAGATTCCTCAGAGGAATCAAAGGGGGCGGGGATAAATCAAAGAGGGATTTTCGTCAGCCAATCGATCGTCAGACGAGCAGCAGCTGACCGGCGATCCAGCGATAAAATCCGGGCTCAACCCTCGTCCTGCTATTTCGTATTTCACTTCCCCTGGCTCTGTCAGAGCCCTTCTTCAGACCGGCCATCTGACCGACATTTTATTCTTTGTCTTGTCCTCTGTCGTCAGGATCTGTTTGCCGTTTCTCACGACCCCACTTTCCATTTCTTTGCTCCCTCGAGAAAGAAAATTAGTTTTAACCCTATACCAATAACTTACCGAACAGTCGTATCCAGTTCCAGCGTTAACCACCGTCAGTGACCCAGGAACGGATGCTCTACCTATTAAAATGGGAGTGACGTTTCGGGTTAAAAATTCCTCGGTTGATCGATGGACTTTATTAAAAATGTTTTGTTATAACGAAAGATGTCGGACTAATTTATACCTATTAACCTCCGTTCGTTTACGTTATAGCTAGTCAGGTCTTCATCAGGACCCCTTGTACAGTACAGATTAATGGGATTTTCTAAATGGTACCCCTAAATAGCTCCTTAATTTGGTAGCGTCAACTACGTGGTGTTTACTACAATAGTATTATTCTTTCGAAATCTTATGGACAGTTTACAAATCGAAGTTGTCATATATCGATGAGAATAGAAATGAACACTGTAATGTCCTATTCCGTATTAATTTGGCTCCCCCATAAATGAGGGTCTTTCATCACAAGTCTAAATATTAGGGAAGTGCTATCTAAAATTACTGTAAATGTTCAGCCAAAGATACCAATGACACAATTCTTTACTCTGGTTTACAATCTATTGGCTTTACTGTCTTCATTAAGATATCTTGGCCATAAATATTGATCAGGTCTATCATTTTTAGTGAATATTTAGAGTTCATTCATTCATGATTATGGAATATGCAAATGAGCTGCAAAAGCAGATTAAATTATCTTCTTCCCGATAACCAGAGATTTCACTTCTCAATGGATAATGATTGTCACAGTAACGCTGTCTGTCAGTGTGCCTGTGAAGGGTTAATTTATTAAATTATAATCAAAATTGCTTTTACACGCAAAAATGACACATTCTTAAAATAGGTTTTATAAATATTTCGAAAAAAGAATCATTTTGAATAATTATCAAAAACGTAGAAATTAAATCTTTTAAAATAATGTTAATTGCTTCTCATAATTCTAATTTTCCACTCTTCTAATATCAGTTTTCCTAAGTTGTACAGAAATATATCGTAAATTAGCTATTGAAGGACAGACAAAAATCAGGCAAATAGATAAAGCAGTTGTACGATCAAAAGACCCAGTTGATGTCGTTCCTGCTCCAGTTAACGAGGTGCAAGCTCTGAAAAGACCCAAACCCGTTAAGGGGTAATTTCGTACACGATATGCTTTGGGCAGCGACCAGAACAGGTTATCAGGTGCGCTGTGTGATATGGGAGACAACTGTGTACGCACTTTTCTTCTCTGTGGAGGAAATAACGGAAGACGTTTGTAGCGGTTTTAATTTAGCGATAAAATATGTATCACCAAAGCCCCCGATACGCTGAAGGGAAATTATTCAAAAAACAACTTCAAGAACGTGAAGCGGCGGTTAATTATCGGCTACGATCCAGTAATGCGGCCATTTAGCCGTACGGTGGATTATAGGACTCCGTATTCTCGCCACAAACAAATGCGAGAACAAACTCTGCGTCTTAGACTTAAAATATTCAGCAGGCTTCGGATATTCATCGATATGCATCAACTCCGTAATTGATAACTAAATCGAAAAGTGCTTATTTTGCGGGCACTGAGAACTGAAGAGTCAAAAAGCCATCACATACTTCAGGCGCCGAGTCTGAGGAGACAGCAGATAATACAGGGGAAGTAACTCTGGTAAAGCAATTTGTTTATTCGAGTTTCCTCTCAATATAAGGCGGTGCCGGAGACGGAGGAAAGGCCAAACTTACCGACGACGTTAATTTTGAAAAGAAAGCAAACAATTTATTGGTTAAGATTTAAAATAACTTTTAAATTAAAAATTTGGCAAGAGTGTGACGAGGATGCTGAGGACTGGGCGATCAAAGGCGTAGCTGTATCCGTTTTTTAACTGGAAGAATTGATAGGGGCCCAGCCCCATTTCTACCCCTAACCCTCCCGTATCACCATCCTTGAGTAAGGTTAGTGGATAGTTCGCTCTTCAGGAGATAGAAAAACCTTATAATTATTGCAGATCATATATTTGACTGCAATTTCGATTGTTACACTCTGAATTTATTCGTCGAGAGGATCAACGGATCCAGTAGCATTAGATTAGCATTGTCATCTTTGCTCATGAAACTGTGATCGACAGAACCTTTCGAAGATCGCGATATTTATGATACACGATGACTGTCGTTTAATTCTTATAGTACAAAAAGAGAAAATTCTTGGGCGGCCTGGAAACGAGTTTACAGAAGAGATGGGCGTTTGCACGAATTCCGTCTCACGAACCGTAATATTCCACGTTCGAATCCTCCTAGGTTTGGATCTTCGGTGATCTCTTCCCGGCGGCTTATTCCAGATTTAATAATGTGAGATCTAAAATAACCTGCTGAAAATTATCGGTGAGTCTACAAACACTGTAATCTGTAATTGTAGGCGATATGGCCAACTTCTGTCGGCTTCCTGCCACCTGATATTTGATTTAAATGATCTGAGGCATTTGGGGCGCGAATATGCAAGAATCTCTTCACCTGTCGAATTTATTCATAGGATTATAAATCAGGATTGTAAAACCAATTCTAAAGGAATTTATGCAAAAAAAAACGTAATCTAAAAGACAAAAAACTGATGGCTTTACAGGTGTTTCCTCGTGATTTATGAACCCGTCTTTATTTGGAAACTTATTGGAAATTAGTGTCTGTGATATCTTATGTTTTGTGAGCTCCACGATGCTGCCGTTTTGCCCCCTACGTCATTAAATGTTGACGTTCAGATGATCTCTCGTCCATTAGAGGATAATTAGATATTTATTGTTTAAAAAATGTCACACAGCTGCTTCGAGATACCGATACTTGTAAACTTTATCTGCGATTACCATTTCTTGTTTGCCATTCACTAGTTTGTGGTAAGAATTCATATATTACAGCGAAGGCATAAAATACGGAAATATGGAGATCGAATACATTTTTAAAATCTACTAACGTGTTTCGGGCATTTTATTTGATCTTTTAATTAACTACTAACTAATTTATACGTATATTCAGATTCTATAATCACTTGGCAGAAAACTAACCGAAGCTTCTGTAACTGCAGAGGTAGGAAAGCTCTCATTGTGCTATGAAAGGTAGAAAAACGATCAGATTATTTAATTGTAGATCTTACACCGTCGATCCTTAATGAGTCTGATGGTTAACATATCACACAGTGGATCACAGTGTTAAAGGTGATAGCAGATACTAACCGCTTCATTAACGGTACGGTCCATTAATAGTAAAAGAAATAAAATCTGACGATTCTCCAGTACAGATGCATTGTCAAACGTGGAAGGGAGAAATCGTGGTTCTAAGTTCCATTTCACCATTTTTCTGGAACCTCTGTTATCCTCGACCAAGTCGCTGAAGTAGACGTCTGCGTTCCACGGCGTGACGCTGATTAAAAACAAATGAGAATTATTGGATAATAGATTTAAATAATTGATCAATGATAAACAAATCTCTGCAGAATTCTACAGAAAGATCTCTCATTTGGAGGAACAAATTTGAATCTTACTTTTAGCGTCCTACAGACCTTTCATATCCTTCTAGTTTTAAAACTTATTTTATTTCCGAAAATAATCCAGAGAAAACAAGGAATATAGTTCTATATATCAGTTAGGAATTGTATTTTTTGTATACGTATTTCGTTTCCATACTTCATGAATATATATTTGTATGTGCATAATAGAAAATTACTTCCGGTGCGATGTTCCGTTTCAAGAACCAGTCGCCATTCGAACGAGGAGATATCCCTGCGTTCAGATCTTCCAGCGAGAAGCAGCAGCGACTAAGCAGAAATTCTTTACTGAATCAGTCCTTGTTATGTTTGGATAAAAACTCTACACGAGCCCTGCACAGCGTTACCCACACGACTGACTTCAACGTCGGAGTTCATTTAACATTTAGTGAAACGATATAATTAATTTAAGGCACTTTCTCCTATGATTATGATAAACTGTATGCAGGCACTGAGAATGATGACATTATCATCCCTTTTGATGGGTTTTTTGTCTGTATACTTTATTTGAGATTGTTGCTGTGACGGGAACACGGATGGGACATCCATCACCTTATTGTATAGCCCGCTAGGGGAGTACTATACAACGGTTAGTGTCGTGATAAAGGGCACATAATCACTTTACTTTACAGAATAGTCGAAACATTATGATGAAGCTCGATTCATCTATCAGGACGTCAGGTGCAGACAAAGTAAAGGAATTGCTGAAATAATGTACACTTATTTAGGTTTTGATGCAATAATGGTTATTTTACATATCAGTACTCATGGCTCCCACTATCGACAGTCTCTCTGCTACAAAACGTCTTGGTTAGGACGACATTTTAAATGTTATCGTTTCCCTTTCTCTGGATACACTTGAAAAACTGCTACTGACTATACGAATGTCAACAGAAACTTGTATGTAAATTTATCCAAAGCACCTGTTTATTAATCTTGTTCTTTCCTTAAATTAGCGTCTGTGATTCAGTTAAAATCTACCCGAGATTTGCAACAAAGCTGTCAAAATGGGAACAAGTCCAGGGAGAGGCTGCCTGCGACCAGGACGTTTCTCTTAGTCCTGTAACAGATACACCATCGTGATGGCTACAGTACTGCTGCGACTGATCGAGCTGTCAAGCCTCCAACAGTGTCATCGTAAATCGAAGATTCCGATGGTCCCAGCATTCGATCTAAACCGTCAAAATTGTCTTGATGACCTTTCGCAGCCAACAGAGGTGAGAGAGAGCGCAGTGAAACATCATTTCTGAAAACGTAGCCGCACAGGATGTGCGTTTGCTGAGAAATTCTTTTGTCTGAAAGTCTAAAAGAAATGAAATCACTGTAGGCCAGGACAGAGGGAATTCTCACATGAACGTAGAGAAAATCTCAATGAGACGGCGATATAAAATCTATCTCACTGGTTAATTGCTAAACAGAGATGTGATTGTGCTATGAAACAGAGCTCGAGGAAATGATAATAAAACAAAGTTCTCTCCCGGATTCCTGGTTATTTGATTGTATCCTCAACAAATGAGCTTATATTTAACATTAATTTAACTTTGCACTACCGATGGATATCCGATCCCGTTTATTAGTTCTACTGTTTGGCAGATGACAAATGTTGGATAAATAGAAAGGTGGTTACCATTTTGGAGAAAAAGTCACGTGAAGCCATTTCTGGAACAGCTTTCCTCTCTTCAGTCAGCTCGGTGTAGAAGGTTCGAAGAATTCTGTAGATGTCGACCGATTAAATGAGAAAGTCTTTGACATTTCTCCCGATAACGAACGACAAGAAGAGGTCTACTGAGAAAATAGACATAATTACAATGGATGAGTAATGTACTGTATCACTACACACGTGATATGAGGGCATCAATCACTCGCCCTTTTGTGTAAATCACGAGGTCTTCCGAGCAGAAAAAAATATGGCACGTAAACCATTCCATGATTACCCAGGTCTTGTGACTGACTACTCCGCATGTCTTTCAGCTTTTCCATCCGGATGCAGATGGCTTGGTTCAGACTTACAACGATACCATCTGTCGAGTCTGTATTTGGTCAGGTCAGTCTCGTGATTCCAGTATCATCGACCATCGGTGAGATTTCTTGGAGTAGCCAAACAAATTTCGTACCCAGCTAACTTCATCATCTACGTTTATTATTTTATAATTTCTATTTTAAACTAGCAAATATTTTCTATAATTTTAAAAAAACCAACTGTATCACTAACTATTTTGAACGTAAAATTTACATATAAATTGTATCATTTCCTAATTAAGAATTTTCATAAGCACTCACTCTGTCATTTGCATGATCTTTGCTTCTACGTGTCACGTGAGAATTATTTATTCCCACCAGCGACTAATAAATTAACTAAAGATTATTTTTTACTGTAATAAATATTTCTGGTTTACATTCTGAATAAAGTCAGTACCTCTATTCCAGCAGAAAGTTGGTTTGAACCAAGTGGTATGGACTATTACAAATACGATACGTTACAAAACTCTCGAAAGACAAACTTTTTATTCTTAAACTGTCAAAATACTTTATTTGGTGCCCTAATTATAATTTATATCACTAGATGTTCATCTTACATTTGTGATATATTTATAGTTCAGTTCTATATTAACTGTCATACCAATAGAACCATCAGTTTGTAATATTTTGTACCTGCAGCTGGTTGGTTAAGAAATTCATCATCATTATAAACTTCAGTTGCAGCTTCTGATTCAGTTACCTCGTCTTGCAGATAAATATTTAGTTCTTTCCTGTTTAGATTCGTATTTTCGGATGTTAATTTTCAGCAACATTTGTAAATTTATCATAAATATATGTCTGAGTTGTTATATATAAATTATTAATTTTATCAGAATTTATATTAACCGTAAAACGAATGCTATTTAGCTCATTATCTACATAAGGTCTATTAACAGTATCCACGTTAGAAGTTGAAATAAATATATTATCTGCTTAATCTAGATGTTATATTCTATCTGTCACTTTTAATTTATTAACTTAATAAAACTGGAATGTTTTTCAAATATTTGTTGTTTGTAAATTTGTAGTTTTTATTATTCGTTTAGCAAATTTATTAAACATTTTTAAAACAAAATGACCACAAATGATACTGATTCTTTTCATAATTTTATATTAGCGATACAAAATATTATTAAAAGGAAAATTTCCTGGAAGACCTGAAAATCAATGTAATAAACAATTTTATTACCTGTATACCTTACTAGACCAGTGGGTATCATGAGGTGAAACTGAAAAAAAGATATGAAGATCAAGATCACGTTTTGTTGCTCAAATGTATATTTGGTAAAGTCATTTAAAATATTTCAAAGATTTCCTCATAATTATCTGAATCAATGTACATTTATCTCTATTGCTGCCCCGTACAGCACCACCAATTCTGCCGACTACTCTGCAATGCTGCTTCTGTATCCAGAAGATTATGGTTTATAAAACAGAAAAGGGATGCGATTTCATTCTATGGACAGGTTAATTTGGTGAAGTTAGTATTGTCGAGCACCGACGAGATGTCGGGAAGCAACGGCTCAAACACTTTATTGTCTGAATTAACTAAGTACTGAGTCATTTTGTATAATTTTGTGGAATGGATGAACGGATGAGTCTTACGTCCGTCAATTTAATAACTAAATTATAGCACCAATTATTGGAATATCTCTTGATTTTGTATTCGGTCCAACAAATCCAGTCTATTTCTTTCCACTCTTGCAGACAACATTTTGTAAAACTGTATTTTTTTTTTTTAGGTCTTTATCTGTATTGTGAACTAAACCTCACGTACAACATTCACCGCTTCTATACATATGAGCCACTACCATGATTAAGTTACAAACATTTATCAGCAGGTTCTGTACAAAGACGTGAGCCAGTCCTCCAAGAAAATAAGTGATATGGCGCGTCTACAGATGGAAAATAAGTTTTCTAGCATTTAGTATACTTGATACAATATCTTCAAGATTTGAAATAACATTTAATAGCGAGGCTTTGTATGTATTTATTAAAACTTTGGTTAAATTTATAGCCCTTTCTTGCTCAGAGTGATGTCATGACATTATCTACAATGTTTGGTAAATGTTCTTTGATTAAAATTACTGCCATAAAATAGATTAGGAAGTACACTCCCTAAAATCCTAAAATAAGTTATAGGTACAGACAGAAAGCCTCTTGATATGTATCACGTGACATGCTGCCTTTTAAAAAAATATCTTTATTTTTCTACTCTATATTTTATCTCAACATTATACGAATATAAGGAAAATCGTGACGTAATTGATCTTTTTTTTGTGTGTCATGCGAAAGTGGGGTGTGTGTGTTAGGTTGCATATGTGTGTATGGGATCTTTGTTCAATCTCCAAATAACTTTCCCGAATGTTCATCATCTTTTACTTTTGATGTTCGCCTATCGAAATTCTATCAAAAATATTCTGCTCAACTCATTCAGCACACATTTTTATTTTACAAAATATAAGAAAATATCGTTCAATTTATCACCACCTGATTGTACCCGTATCTTTCTATTAGTTAAAACAACTACAAAAACCTGTTTTTTGGCAGGACAGTTTTCATTAAAAGCATCTATGAGCACCACATCAACCAATCTATTTTTTGTCCTTTCAGTGAATAAAGTTCTTTAAACTAAACAGATGACACTCGAGTACTGGATAGTAAAACCCACAGTCAAAATTAGTGCTTAAGAGGCTTCAACCGAATAAGAGGTTTTATTAGCATAACTAATATTTTAGGTTCAAACATTTAAACTTTTACTTTGTGTACCTCAGACAACCGGTGTGAAGTATAAATAAGACAGATTTAAGTCAATTTTTCGCCGCTGCGCTGTTTGCTTTAAAGATGGCGGAACGATCTCCTCTTGGTATCTAAACAATTTGATTCTTTATTTCATGAAGCAATTTTCATGTCCTCACTAAAATAAAAATTGTGAATCAGAAGAATTCAAACAGTAAAGCTACTTCTGCGAATTTAATGGTCTATTTATTATGTAATCTCATCTTTCTTTATGTCCTCTACTAATATCTGCAGCTACTTTATTCGTGTCTTTACTCCGACACTAATTCCATCCCAGTGACTTATTTTATTCTGGTGGATAACTAATCCATGTTTCCATGGTGGATGCTTGATACGAACTGCAAATAATCAGCATAACGTTTGATAGATATGATTCATTTATCAATCACAGTATATAAGAATGGAATTACAGTAAGGCCTCGATTTAACGGACTAATAGAGGGGGGAGGTGTCTTTTAATCCCGGAAGTCCGTTAAATCGATACGTTTACATACGATCTTATATATTGGCCATATCTGTTAACAACTTTTGTCTGGTTAAATCGGGGTTTTACTATAATGCATAAAATATTCACCGGATTATCAATAGGCAAGAACACAAGATAAAGTCATGAAGTTAAATACGGATAGAGTTCTGAAACTATTATGAGCAGGGAAACCAATTCTCTAGTTAGTTAGAACGAATAACAACAATTGATTTCGAAGTAGCAGTATTAGCTTTAATGGTGATAACACTATAATTAAAATATTATCATTTTTATTTTAAAGAAATGAAAAAGAATAATACGTGTCAAGCTGAAAGAGCAGTTAGGTCCTTTTTTAAAAAAATTCGTGTTGGATAAAAATCTACTATCGTCTTTGTAGTTTGTGTGATGATGATGAGAGAAAACGATAAGAGTTTTTAGATGTCATTAAATCCTCACTTTATTGTTCTTCTCTACTATAATGACTATACCATTTATAATGTTTGAGGAATTAATATTATCTCCAAAATTCTATTAATAAAATTGATCATTATTTGAAATTCTTCTGTATAAACGTTTTCATCAGCAGCTTTGGCAGATTCTAAAGGTAAATTGAATCTTTCGAGTATCTAATTTGGATATGAGGGTAGAAACAACATCTTGCATAAACTACGGTTGCTTTATACTTTAAAATCTAAATTGTGATGATCGACATAAATCTTTTACTGGACTTTTAATAGTTCTTTTATGCCTTAGGTCAAGGTCGATATCTTTGCTCCATTTAGAATTGTTACTGAACATAATGTATTTTGTGCAGTATCACCGTCTTGTTAAATAGTCGAACTGTATATTAAAATAAAGTTTTTGTTATATGGAAAGATTAAAAGTGAAACAAAACAAAGGTACTTTTATTGAAGAGAATATTAAAAGTTGTGTTATAATTCACTCTAGTTAAACTTCCACATAACAGAAGTTCTTATTTTAGATAATCTAATGAATTTTTCATTCTATCTGCTGTAAAGTAAATTCAGCTAAATAATCTGCAGAATCTACATGTATTTCTGTTGTCAACTATTAAAGGTGCCTGCAGAGTTTAAAAGGCAAGTAGGAGAATCAATATGTACTGTGGTGTTTCATTAAAGAATAAAACAGATACACCAGTAACAGAAGATGTAAAGTAAAAATCATAAGATCATTTTGTTTGCAAATTTTACAACAACGAAAAGCAAGTTCCATTAGAAGTTTTACTTGTTTCGCCAAAGTTGTTACTAGGCCAAAGAAAGCTGAATTGTCCACGAGGCAGAGTTGATATCTAATCATCTATCAGAGCGAAGGTCATCAAAAAGAGATGATGTAAGTTTAGGGAAATTAATTGTATAAATATTATGTTTTTCCTCTCTAAATAACTTAATATTTTTTCTGCTTTTAATTTTCTTCATTATAGATTTGTCTTTTCTCTTCATCATCTAATGGATGTCTATAGTCTATATGAAACAAACACACGAATTATTTATAGAAATAGTTCTACTTTGTAGATAATCAACGGAACGGTCTACTGAATAGGCAAAGGTTTTTTCTGTCCAAATTTAGCAAATATTAAATGATGGTAAAAAAACAGATTTGCGCAAGTCAGAAGCTGCTCTGTTTAACATTTTCATCATAAAACTCTTCTTTGTTAATTCACTGTTGGCCGTTTTATTATTGACGGTCCTCTTCACCTGACAAGGGGCAAGGAAAACTCTTCTGTCCCTTCCATTAGCCGTATGAATTCATTGCTGCTTTTCATATTTGTCTCTAATTTATCTAGTTTCTATAAAGCGGCTGCATTATTACCTCCTTCTCGTGCAGGACAGTTCATCAGGAAAGCGCGAAAAGAGAAAATATAATTAAAGAATCTCAAAGATTTTACCGTCCACATACCCGTTTTATAATTAATGCAAACTATTATCAAGACGCCTATAATTAATATCTGTCCGTCACATTTATAATAGATTTGCTGACCCGTGTATTACTGGGGTTTCGATGGTGAGGGGGGGGGGGTGGCGAGAGAGTCCTTTGTGGGGTAGATGACCGATAACTGACACCTTTCTGCGGACTGCCTGCCACTTTCGAATATTGGCCGTCCCTTGTGAACAGCTGATTTTCACTTTTTCACAAAGGTGAGATTTTATAATTGTATGCGAAATGACTCGAAACTTGAGACGGTGGTAAGAAAACAGAGTCACCAATTAAAAGAACGAATAAACACGCGGGGTGGCATAGAAGCTCCAACAGATATCGGAAGGTCGTCATTTACCAATTAAAATTAAGAAATAGGCAGATGGTTCAAAAGATTATAAACACCTACCGCGTGGTTTATAGAATGAATAGCGGTAAATCTCACATACCCTGCATACTGATGGTACACTGGTTAACCAAGCGTGTCCCTCACCTATCCAGGTGACAATGATCAACATTTGCATACAACTTCACCATCACACAGAGAATAAAAATAAAAACTGGAGGAATGCAATACTCTGGCCCCAGAAGTTTAAACTCGGCCAAACATAATTGATACATACAGAGCCAACCACCAACCGGTCAGACTCCACCTCCCGGAATTAGCAGACACCAATTCCAAATTACCTAGACTGTTGTCTTTTTCACTAAAACACTTGGAACAAAATTCATATTGAATGCTTACCAAAAGCCAAAGCTTCAAAAGAATGTTGGTTCTACTGTTAACGCTAACACGTGTATATGCACATATCTAACTTAAACTCAACAAAGGATTAAAAGAGATCAGGTGTAAGACGTTTACGAGCAACTTTACTGGTATTGAGACGTACCTGCTCTTGTTCACGTGTTTTTAAACAGGAAAATGACGTTCCCTGGCCGATGTAGCTGGATGCACAATTTATGACAATTCGAATTCAATACAAATTACTCAGAGCGGGAGAAATGGGAGTGGGTAAACTATTGACCAGTTTTCTTTTTTGTTTTCTCAGACAAAAAGAAACATAAGGCAATAAGCTACTCGCAGCCATGCGTTAAGGTCAAGGAAGGGTCGGCTCCAACCTCCTCGGTATTTTTCTTCCTTTCACACAGTTCCATCAATACTTTTGCGCAGGAAAGCAAAGACTGAACTTTTCATATCGGTGAGGTGAAGAATCTGTTTTTCTCTGATAGAGTGAGACCACAGTCGCTTAATTAGTAACTTTAATACATTTTTATATCATAATACAAACGTGTGAAAAGTATCTTTCATATTTATTTTAAGAAGCTACAGCTTTTGACAATGATAACAGATGATAAAGCAATAACCAAATGTCTTGAAATTAGATTTCTAGATTCTTCTGTTCTTATGGAATTAAATTTAGATAAGATAGCAGAAATATTAAAAAGGTAATTTAAACATACGACTCCGGAGAGTTAATGGAAAAATGCCTTTCACACACTTTATACTTATTATCACAAAATTATCAGAAATGTATTAAACAACAGAAAAAATTATATAATCAATTTGATATCAAAAGCATCTTAAATTCGAATTTTAAGTATTATAAAGTAGTAGTAAAGGGTCATCATTCAGTGATTATGCTTATCCCTCATAAATCTGTCTTACAATTCTTCATTATCCTGTATCGTTTGTTTAAAGAGGACTTAAATAGAATTAATTATCTTAAAAGATTATGGTTTATGCCATGTTATTAATAAAGAACAAGGCATAAGAGGAGAATTTGTATGTAGAAAAGCATGCTGCATCTACCTAGAGATTATATAAGAAAAATTCGAGAAGTCCAATATAATATTTTTCTAGGAAAAAATAAGAGATTAATTTACTTGGGAAGAACTAAAAGATTTTATCAATTGACATTATTACAAGAATAAAATCTTATTCCAAAGTTGGTGCCATTTAAATAAAGAGAATTTTTTAAAGGTTACATAACACACTAGACAAACATTTAGAAAATCTAATCGCATTAGCGGACCACACTGGTAATAACTTGGTATATGTTTTGCATCAAGATATTTCCCTCAAGGAAGAACCAAATTTATTAATAACATTTCCTTGTAAATATTTTACACAGTGCATTTTTTATTTTTATAATTTTAATGTAAATGAATTATACCAACCAGTAAAATAACTAGAATACAAAAATGAACAGATATTTGAGTTTGAATTGTCAGAGAAAGAAAGAACGAATCAATGTTTTATATTAGAAAATAGTACATTCCAGTCTGATACTTAGAATTTAATTAAATTGCATGCATATCTTCAGGGTTCTCTTAAAGTCGTTAATCTTTAATTATTGGCCCGGAAACCTAGAAATCCATCTTTAATTCAGTCATATTTTAAAAGGAACAGCAAAAGGAAATCTGTTACTTATACCATAACAGATACTGATAGGTGAAAGCATTATGTAAAAAGGATTTTGGCAATAACCAAATACAAACGTTTAGCAATCTACAAATACATAAATCATTACTAGTTGAAAATTTAATGCAGAATCAAATATATATTATAATATGAGTACTATATATATGTGAGAACTTCTACGCCACCCATTCTCAATATTTACATTCCAACTATTATACACGACATCCTTTGGTTACTCGGGTTTCCTAAGAAAAGCAATTAATAGGTAGATGTAGAGAGGTTGGCCGGGAGTCTCCAATAAAAACGAATGCACATACATTTATCTAAAAAAATATTTTCTCTTTGTGATTTTAAATTATCCCGTCTGGTATATAATTTTTTATTTGAAACTAATAAATTGTTTGTATATTTAGAATAATGAACTGTATTACTACCAGTTGTATCTTGTTGTAAGTTTAACATTTACAATCTTTAAAATAATAGAATTATGAAAACTGTGCGCCATTTAATTGATCTCGTCTTTTACCTTTCTATATGTCTTAATCTAACATTATCCAAAGTTATTTAAAAGATAAAATGTGTCTGATGATAACCATCCCTCAATAACACATTGAATAGATTCAATACCATTATTCCAAGCAATGAAATTTTGGTGGTTTAGATTTTAAACTGTTAGAATAATTGTTAGCTGCTAATAATTACATTTTCTGTCAATAGATGACAATTTTACATCTGTAATATTGTTTTTATTCACATCTACATTTCCTGTCACACCAACAGAATAATCAAGTTATAGATATCCTTCGTTTTCAGCTGGTTTAATCAGAAAAGTATCATCATTATAAGTTTAAATTTCAGCATCTTGTGCAGTTGATGGAGCAGCTAAATTTTTATATTTTTACTTTAAATTTATTTTGCTAGCGAAATATTTTTAACAATGTCTATTAAACTATTATAAACAGTTCTAAGTTGATGAAACTGAATTGTTAGCTGAAGCCTCTAGATTATTTTTTCAGAATTTTTATTAACCGTGAAATTTTGCTGTCTACTTATTTATTTACACAATATTCATTAACAGTATCCAAGTTAATAGTTGGAAGATTCCATTTATTTCAGTAAATTAATAATATTAAATTTGTTATATACATAATGAAAAGATTATATCATCCCTCACTTTTAACTTTTAAATTTATTCATTTAACAAGATATAGAAAACCTTTGAAAATTTGGATTTTTCTAAATTTTCAGTTTCTTTTAGTGTTTCAGTAGATTCATTAAATATTTTTAGACAAACACTGTTAAGAACTACAAAAGGTCTGAAACAAAATACTTTTATAGAAAAAACTGAAAGAAAAGAAATTCAATAAATGTATATATTTGTATCCACTTTATGCCAAAATGTCGTGTGTTTCATTAGTGTTGCATGAAACAAAATTTAAAACACCACATTCTACTTTATGTGGCAAATAAACTGCTTAAGAATGAATTTTTTACAGTATTTTTCTAAATCAAAATTTTTATATCTTTCAATTTATTAATTAAAGAATACCATAAAATATTGGTGATGTTTATAAATGTCGAATTAGTTCCAGCGAATCTATATATTTTCTTTCCCTACTTATGAACGTCATTATGTAAATATGAATTACTTTGTATTTAATATTTTAAGCTGTAACATCAACAACACCCCAAGTAACAAACTTTACCACTTTCCTACATACAAACCACTAACATGATTAAGATAAAACC
Organism: Nautilus pompilius; assembly: GCA_018389105.1. Classification (NCBI taxonomy): domain Eukaryota; kingdom Metazoa; phylum Mollusca; class Cephalopoda; order Nautilida; family Nautilidae; genus Nautilus; species Nautilus pompilius. Next base: position 26,317 of record JACATO010000829.1, on the reverse strand, counting down.
CTTACCAGAAGTTCTTAAATGCCAGCCAGCACAAGACATTTCTCAAAGAAACATGTTGATGTTAAAGTATCATATGAAATCCAAATTTCATAGCAACGTTCACTTTAAGAATACATTAAGTTCTCAACTTTTATCTGAAATGCTGCCCTAACACTATGTCGAAATTTAGTAGATATTCTGTTTGATTATAACTAGAAAATAGTTTAGGAAGTAAACTCTAAAGTATTTAATGAAAAAATACTTTTCTTGCTGCTTTGTATTTTATACTATGCTTAATTTAACTGTATTTTGTCTATTCTTATAAAGAATGGAAATTACTATGTAACTGATCTCTATTCAATCTCGAAATAGCAGACCTATGTGTTATCAATTCATGCTTTTGTCGTTCAGTTTTATTCAGCATAAAATTCTATAAAAAAGAGCAAAGAAAAGAGTTTAATTTATTATCAACAGAAAGAATTATAAACGTGCAATCAGTTAAATCAACCACAAAAGCCTAAGTATTTACAAGACAGTTTTGTTTAAAAGCATATCTAAGTATTACATTAATCGATGTATTTTAAAATTTTTTCAGTAATTAAAATTCTTTAAACTGAATTAATGAAATTTGATCGCCGGATAGTCAACCTGCAATAAGAATTTGTACTTTGTGGAAGTAAGCGAATAATGGTTTATTGGCTGAACTAGCATTTTGGATAATAAAGTTTCAAACATCTTAAATTTTAGTTGTGATTCTGACAACTCGTAGGTGACATGTAGAACAATGTTAAAGAAATTAATTTTTTCCACCGCATCTCCGTTTGCTCTAAAATAACATCTCTATTTTATTTTCTTCGTCAAAAAATGTCATACTTCATTCTATAAATCTTTTTAACGTGAGTTAGACGAATTTTAATGCTAACACTACCTTTATTTTTACTTTTCCGTTATGGAATCATGTGTTGTTTTTATGTTCTCTAATAATAAAGATAGCTCTTTATTTATTTCTTTAAATTATTTTGGTCTAATCTCTAAAATTTACTAAACTCTTATGCATAAGCAATGAATCCTTCCAAAGCTGTAGCTGCGAACAGAATAGAGTATCAGTTTCTTTGTCATCGGAACAAACGTAATGAACAAATATTATATTGTTAATTGTAGGGCATCTGTGTTTTTAAAATTGATTTTAGGTGATTCTTTAAATCCTTTCTACATTTTTATAAGTAACAGATCCAGATTCAAGAAATGAATTAATTATATTCTGAATAAAATTTAACTAAATTCTTCATTTTTGATCTTTATAAATTTGAATGTTAGAACGACAAAAATTTATATTCATTCACAATAATAACAGTTTCTTTAAACATTAGTGATACTTTCAGCATTAACTCAAAGAACGTTTATTGATTTTCGATTAATGAAAATATATCTAAACGTTCTATTCCAATATCAATCAGTACCTTGTCCATAAAACATTTTCTTTCAACATTCTTCTTTCAGTATAATTTAATTTTACAAAATTAAACTTATTTAAAACACGTTTTAATTAGTCACAAATGAAACCTGAGTAAGATATAATTTCGGTACTTATTACTATTTAAATTTTGAACTGAATTCCAAATTTGAGTATTTCAAATATAATTTTTATTTTCTGTTTAATAAAAAGCAATTATATAATCGTTTTCAATTATTTCATAACCAGACGAAAAATTCGAATATATGAATATAACGTTTAATAGGTATGTCCAGCAACATATTTAAATCTTCATTTCCAAAAATAATATTAATTCATAAAATATTAAGTAACTGGATTATTACTTTAACTGTAACTAGATAAACTTTTAGAATTGAATCCTTTAATGTATTTGCAGTAACATATAAGTAAAATTAACTTTATAGTTGGAACATAAAACAATGACTGATTTGAAAGTAGCAATGTTATCAATGCCAAGCTCGTTATTTTAAAATTTCTCATTAAATTTTGTTGTTAATCGGCGAGTCTAAAGAGATCTGTATCTTTTGTTCAACAATTTGCATTTTTAGCAACATAATTAAAAAATAATTTTTATTATAAACATTTGAAAACGAGTAATACGTGTCTAAATTAAGGAGCAATTTCATACTGTTTTGGTAGGTAGTATTGGATAAAAATTTGTATTTTTTGTAATAAATAAAAACTGACATTTTAGGTATTACTATTTGTTCTGTGTGTTTTGCTCTTTTATAGTAGAATTATTCAACCATTTAAAAATGTTTAACGAATTACTTTTTAATACCAGATTTGATTTAAATAAATGAACACTGATAGTATTAGTTCTATATACACATTATTATTAACAGCTTGATTAGATGCTTAGGTAAAATAAACTTTTCAATTATCTGATTTGAATTTGAGGGTAGAAACAAGAGTTTCAGAAAAATATGTTGTGTCACATAATGTAAAATCTACATATTATTATTCTATACGAAATTTTTACTGATATCCTAATAATTACTTTTAGTTTTAGCCAAGAAAAATATTTGTTCCATTTAAAAATGTTACTTGAACAAAATTTAGTTAGTGAAGCTTCATTGTTGTGATAAGTGGTTGAACTGCGTATTACAATCATAACATAATTTATAATATTTTTCTCAATAAGAATACTTTGTCTGGTTTGGCTTTAATAGGGGTTTCCATAAAACAGAAGGTTTATGGAAGATAATCCAGTTGAATATTTGTTTGATGATTTTGCCGTAAGGCAAATGGAGACCAACCATCTTTAAAAGCTAAACAATATGGAATGTGTGTTGTGTGTTGTGTTGTGTGTGTGTGGTGTTGTGTGTCATCATCTACTAAGTGAGCCTTCAAAGTTGATTAGAAATTGAGGATTCAAAAATTGAATAAGCTTAACTATTGGTATTAATTTTTGAAGAGCTAAAGATACTACATCTAGACTGAGAGGTTGAAACTGGAAGCTTCTCGTTTATGTTTATAATAAGCTGAATTAACCTAGTTTATTTAGTTATTACATCTTACTAACCTATTATTTCATAAACTGTTTCCTCCATTTTAAATTATACTATTCTCTTTAAAATTCTATAAAAATACAGAAATAAAGTATAGTAAATTGAATTAAGATATAATTAAATTTTTATGAAGGATTCTTAGATGGAAAATTAAAATCCATGAAACGTTGAACGAAATTTTCCAATATATATTTATGGTTATCTTTAACTATAAAAATTCTGTTGTTGCTTTTCAATATATTGTAATAAAATATGAAACTGAATTAGCATTGATATCATTTCTAGCCAAGTCATCTCAAACATGTAGGAGATCAGTTTTAGATCATGGATAATCACGTTTGAATTAATCGTAATGTTTTGTTTTAAAGATTTATAGTTGTCTTATAAATGAAAGATATAGAAATCATTATGGTTGTAAGAAGTATAAAGTTTTTCAGAGCTTGTTTGGCTTTTCACTCGAGATAAATTTTTTAATCAAATTATTTCAGAAAATATTATTAGGTGTTCAAATCTTTAGTATACCCATAGTGTTCACTTTCCTATTATTTCACAAATCTTTTGTTGCACTAAATTTTAATTTATCAATGTGTTTGATAAAATAATCATTATCCATTCTTTAGTAAGATTATGACAAAACCTGTATTTCCGTTTGTCATACATCAAGATTTAAAAGTTTTACAGAACAAATTTTGATCTGCTAAGAAACCAGGATCTAGTAAAATACACATATTTTAGTACATCCACTTTCTCCTTTAACCAATTAACGTGTATCTCTAAGTAATACAAATAATGTTATTATTTTTTCTTAATAAAAATATGAAATAATTCAATTATTTAGCAAATAGGAATCAAACGTTTAATCGGTTATTTATCTTCACTTAGTTTAGTTTCTTTAGTTTCAGGCTGACAGTCGCTTTCTTCTGTAAACTTCAGTCTTTCATAAAAACACAAACTCTTGATAATCACTAGGGGAATAAATATTACTATCTACCAAAGTAGTCAATAAAATCTATTAATTATCACGAAGCAGAATCTGAAAACGAATCAGCTGATAATACAATATTGTGCTTCATATATAAACTCCTTTTTATATAAAAATGATTAAACTTAATTCTTCAAAATTTAAATGAAATTATTTGGAGAGTTTAACAGATTATTAGAAACTTTAGATAGATGTTCAGAGAGATTATCAGATTTTGGTGTAAAAATAATGTTATTCGCCCGACGATAATTAATAATTCATCTTTAGGATAACTTACGGTTTTCCATGAGCTAACAAGTTTTCGAGATAACTCTGCTGTTAATTTGGAACACGATTAGATTAAAAAATAAATGTAAAAAATTAACCCTATACTGATAAAGAATCCATTAATTAAGTTGATCGAGCTGCTTATATAAAAAATTTAAGATATAAAGAGAGTAGATATTAGAAAAAAAATAAAGACAGATTTAATTAATAACCTTAAAATAGAATTTTGAATATTATTAAGAGAAAATTGATATAGATTCGGTTAAAACTGCGATGAATGGTAAAATATCTGTTGTGTTTATAGTGAAGATATTCTTGGTAACAGTTGAAATACAAATTTTACAAAAGATGATAATACTCTCTTGTGAACCGATTTAGATTCCTTTTTATATTAAATATATTTTTTTAATTTCAAAAGGTCAATCTGTTTATTTAATAAATTGTTTTAGATTTATTTGTTGTATATATTTTTGTTGGGGATATTTACAAAATTTGAAAATATATTTAAAATATAAGGGAATGATTTTAATAGTTTTTCGTCTAAAATATTTAAAATATCAAATTATCCTCAAGTCCTTATAAACAATATTTGAAGTTATATATATTTGCATCAAATTATTTTATGTTATGTGTTACACAACTAAAATAATTAATACGTTAGTTAAATTTGTTGAAAAATCCTTTGCTATATTCATGTAAAAATGTGTTAATATTTTATGTAGTTGTAAAAATGTATTCAATGTATGATTGGCAGCTGTAAGCTTGGAACGAAGGATGCTTTTTTAAAATAAGGAAGTCTACTACCTTGTAATATGACAAACACCGGAGGAGCGTGGAGCAGACTGGGCTTTTAGCAGGAGAGAACTCGCTCTGATAATAAACGTACATAAAGTACATAGACAGTGATATTGCGGTGATTAGCGACTTAATTATGGGTTTTGCATCCTCTGAGGAAGTGAATTTATATTAAGGCGTGAAACGGAAGTCTTCACAAATATAGAGAAGTGGTGTCAACAACAATTCAATAATTAAAATAAACAGATACAGAAATGAAGTCACATGGAGGGAACATTAGCATCTTCCTTTCGTTTTGTGCGTTTCACAAAATAACAGCTTCCCAAGCAGTGCGTGAGATATGCAATCTTCTCCGGATGGAGTGGGGTAAGAGCCGCCATAGGACAAGCCGAGAATGGGAGTAGTGGTGTAGGCGGAAGGTATAAGGTCAGATCGCTGTTTCGAGAGCCAAACTCTACAGCTGCAGAATCCACCGTTTTTACCACTAGATGATAGACTAATTATTACCTGGCATGTGAAGGTGAGCGATGTATCTAGCTATATATTAAACAAACAGGTCGTGCAGAAATACGACAGGAAGTGGAATTTCTGTGCTGAATCATCTGATCCCGATCCGGATACATAAGCAGCCAGCATTGCAGATTATTCTTCCACGGCCTTTCATCTCAACCTTTCAATAAATTAAAAGAAACATAATTATAAAATATAAATATTTGCCAGGATGTTAACAACTTTATAGGTCTTGTGATGTTTGCAATAATACATGTATGGGTCGCCTCTTTATGCTATAAACGACATTCTCTTTTCCTACCGTGTGATGCATATAGAATGAAACATGATTCGACAGGTAACCAGATGTTATTATTTCAGCATGCTAGTTTGGAGAGAGAATAGAAGATAGAGAAAAACAGTTTAGTGCCAATCCGTCAGTCACAGGTCGAATAGCCGTCTCCACGTTTGGCACTGGATGAATGAGAGTTTGTATGAGTTCAGATTCTTCCTTAACTCTGGGAAGTTTTTGTTTTATCGGATAGAGAGACGTGGACGGATTTATCCCAGCTGATGATCAGTTGATGCCAAAACGTCGAACTAGATTTACTGCAGGTTTGGTCTACAAATTCAGTAAGTTGGATGCCTCGACTTCTCTTCCACCCTATTTTGAAATGAGTGGTGTAATATATAGTCTTATTCAACTGAAGATTAATGGCAGCGGTTCTCAACGTTTTTGTTGGTAGTTTGAAAAGTGGTCTGTCTTGAGATTATTATCCCAGCCAGAAGGCAGATGCCTTTCCATCGTGCAAGAATGAATTGAAAATCCATGACAATCTAGCCCTCATATCTGACCGTTTGCTGAAATCTGTCAGAAAGAAGGTCTTCGTTAATTGTCTTTCTAAAAACAGATGTGGTTTCCAATTACTAAATTCCTAAAACCTGGACTTACTGGATAAGTGTACAGTTATGAGTATTCCAGGGAGATTCTAAACATATCCGACGATCATCCTTTAAGATAGGTCCCGGATGTTTCATCGCTCGCTCATCTAGAGATTCAATGATGCCACCATCACTTCAATCCTTAATCTATCCTCTCTCTCTCTGAAAGCATCTTTTAGCTGGAGAAAGGACATCCGTGGAGCTCCATCTGTTCATTCGTCCAGAGAGAGGTAAACGAATCCGACTTCTGCACAACACAAACGAACAGTAGAAAGACTGGGAGCCACCGACGACGGACGGCGCCGAGCTGTGGCTGATCGACGGCCCCAGGGGAGAGTTTTAAAAATTCCAAGAGAACAATTTACCTTTCAGCTGATTTCTGCCGGTCACTCGAGGGTATCCTCGGAAACTGTAGTAAATAACATTTAATTCATCCATTTTTAACAACAGGAAATAACGGAGCTGTAGAGATATCTCGTCGAGGCGAGAACGACGAAGTAGATTTACAACCTGCTGATGGCCTACAAATGCGAGGAATGTTTGGATTTTTCCTCCACGATGTTCTTAAATGAGTGATGTAGCAGACAGTTCATCCACTGAAGACAAATGGCAGCGGTTCTCATAGTTCCCTGATGGTAGAGTAGAATGTGATGTTTTTTAGAAATGTAATATTTTAACTAGAATTCAGATATCATTTTCTTTCATGCAAAATGGAATAGAAAACCATGACTATTCCAAATACAAATCTGACAGCTGGATGAACACAGTCGGTACCAAGTCTTCGTTAATTATTTCTAAACTCAGTTGCAGTCATCAATCGTAAATAACTCAATATTAAAGTATACAGCTTAGCGGTGATTTAAGGGTAAACATGTTCACTGATCAACCTTTGAATTTGTGTTGGCCCTTTCACTGGAAATAGTTTCGATTGTTCCACCAATCTCTTAAGTTGACACCTAAACTGACCCTTCCCATTGTCTTATATATTTTTCCTTTTGAGTGTAGAAAAACAAACTTGAGGGTGAGTGCAGACGTCGCGACTAACGGCACGTGCCTACCGTCATACTAATTCTCAAAGACTTCTAGATCTCCCACTCAGAGAACAGACATTACCATTGGATAATTCCAGTAAATATTACGGTAAATAATCAATCTTAAATTACGAGATCTAAGCAAAATTTTGAAAAAATACTAAGATTAATGTCATATCGACGTAGTTGACCTCTTCAGACAAAACGATGATACATTAGTACGAGTGGACATCGGACTGTTATGTAGTACAGCATCTTTGAGTTATCGCCAAGACAAAAGTTAATGAGAGGGTCTCTGAGGTGAGACGTTTGGAAAATTCCATCAACGAGTACAGCTTGGTGTGCAAACATGAGTACTAACGTAAGTTAATGGAGATAACTTTATAAAAAATAAAACTCCCCTGCTTCATCATCAATAATCATTTTAAAAGGACGAGAGTTAAATCAGCCTAAGAATATTTAACTGGAATCATCGCCCACATTTCTGTAGGTAGTGTATCCGGACCTGGATACACTGACGGTGGGTTATACTGGTGAACAGAATACAGCTGCTCGCTAATTATTGACATAGGATTACGACTAATTCTCATTCTGTGGGAGCAAAGAATACAAACGGCTCTCGTGATCAACAACAAACAGAATCTGTCAAAGAAGAGAAAACAAAGCATAAAGATCGGTGAAGTAGAGAGTCTCGCCTAAAATACTGACAGAGACAAGAGAAATTAAGTGAAATAGCAGGACGACAGTTGAGTCTGTTTATCATCGTTGAACGGCCGGTCAGCTGACGTTCGTCTGGTGTCCGATTGGTTAAAGAAACACTCCTTATTACTTTAGCCCGGCCACTTTTCTCAAACTGGGAAAGGTGTATTAAATCGGACTGTCAGAAATTGTGCTTCCAGCTTCATCGGCCAGAGAGCGGGAACTTCGTGTGAAACTAAGTGAAGATGAACCGGTAAGTCATAGTTCTAGAAGTTTATAGCATCGTGTTTTTCTTCTGTCTATTTTGTGTTTATAGTATAATAATTTTTGTTATATTCAAGGTTCAGCCTTTATTAAATCAGTCAATCAGATTTTGTACCAAAGTCTATCGGGAGAGCAAAGAAAACATCAAACTCTTAATAATTCGGAATTGATGTCTGGTTTTCTCCAGCCTCGAAAGCCGACCTGTGGTAGTTTGCACTAAATATGTTAATCATTTTCTGCCTTATTTAACCCTCTGAAGGCAGTGTGTTCTCACCTGTTTTTCTTTATATTTATTCTATTTTTATCACCAACATACCATGTAACTATCACAAATTGTTACTCTGACGGGGTAGGAAGAAAGATGCACCTGGATAAAGAGTGTACCGATAGCACTAAAGGTAGTTAGGTAACCGAGCTCTCACCTCTGTAAAACACCTCCAGTTTGTTCATCTAATGGTCCCACTGCTCTACTCTTCCCATTTTAAATTTTAATTACTGTGTAGAGGTCTATACGTTCCCCGATCTTTGCATTGGAAGTTCTGCTCTCTCTTTTGGGTTTATTAACTTGTTACTAGTTACTGAAACTTTGCCATCACCGACTAAATTCTCCGTCACCAAACCATGCAATAGTTACACTTTTAAGAAATAGTGTTGATCAGCTGCTCGCAGGGGTCTGTTGGAAAACGACAACAAAGTTGATACAATCGGGAGGAAAGCACAAACACGGACTACAATACAATTGGGAAAATCTATGATATAGTTGTCAACCAAGGATTAACTATACCTGCTCAGGACGATTGACATAACCAGATCCAACAGATGGGTGACAGGCAGATTTAGATTTTCTACGAACATTTCTTCAGTTTTTGCATTAAGTAAATTAAAATTTTTTCATGGAATTTAAGTGAAATATATTAATCTTCGAATATGAAATATATACTACAAGATTTGTAACAGTATACTTATGATCATGGGCATTCTGTAATACTGTGTAACGACATAAAGGCCACTTTATGGTATTCGGAAGTCTTGACTTTAATTCACCTGTTGCTGCTCATGCCTGCTTGATCTACATGTTTCTAATAAAGTCTATAAAACCGGTCTGAAACAAGCTGAACGTACATATATCAAATTACAACCTACATTATGCAGTGCAAGTTTCCCAAGAAAAGGAGTCTCATCCAATTTTACAATAATAATCTGTTCTCTTTAGATAGCGAGCGACTAGAAAAGACAATAGAAATATCCCTATTGAATAACAATTTAAACCTGCAAATTTGTATCGATAATTTATGTAACTAAAAGCAAATAGATAAAATATCAATTTAATCGAACAAAAGCACACACACACACACACACACACACACACACACACACACACACACACACACACATACAGTTATTTTCACAAGAGTTTATCAACTGCTATTGATGATGTTATGTGGAGGAGATGATAATATAGTAACTCTCTGATGTACAGTTCAGTCGTCTTTGATCCAGTAACACTTTTAATGGGATAGGTTTCTTTCTTGTATAATCCGCTCTTAATTTGATTCTAATATTTCATCTTCATTATTGGTTTTACATTATATGACTCTTGAACAACGTTATTAATCATTAGGATTTTCAATATACAATCCGTCTATTTTTCGTGAAACTGCAGTCAAAACTAAATATTCTTTTTAAAATATGATCTTTTAGTCTGAGTTTATTATTCTTTCTTTCCTTCTTTATTTATCTTTCTGTCTACTTTACTTTCATTCTTGTTTTACTTTCTTCTTTCTGGACAGACGAACTCATATTGTATTGGTTATATTGTTATTAATCTGACTTATAATGCTCATCCAATTATTATTAACATCTTCGTAAAGATTTTCACAAATAATCATATATTTATTAAATCTGTCAACTACATCAGCTTTACCCTGATTATATGCAAGGTAAGAATGAGCTCCTTAATACAGCTTTTCTAAATGATTTCAATGCTGTTTTTAACCAATTCATTTTGCATATTAATTGTTAATTAATTGAATAAATGTTTCATATCTTCTATCCAACATTTCAATTTCTTTTATTTAAGAAAACACTTTATGCATATTTTAAAAATCCATCCAGCATATATACGATGTATTAATATCTATTGTTCTATTCAGCCAAAGACTGCAAATCAACTAAACCCTCGGACCAGACATCATCCTGAAGACGGCACTGTCTTCGTGCTATTCTATCTAACTTTTCCTGTTTCATGAGGTACCAGGAACAACAGCATCGGTATAACACTACGGATATTTCCTCATTCAATGGAGTCTTAACTGGACCTTTATTAGTTTTTCTCTTAAAGTAGAATTTCGAATGTTATTAAGATCATGGATTTAATTTTTTCCTAATAACAGCAAAGATGCCAGGAATTATTATCTTAAATCTGGTTTATATCGGGCAAGATTCAAATTTATTAAAAGTGATTTTACCAGGTTTTGGTGAAATAACTGGGATTAATATATAATCTAATCGTGTTCCCAAACCACAGCAGTCATATCCCAGTTTGTGGGTTTATCAAGATGTTTAGCCAATTGAAAGTTAAAAAGTTCTGCTATAAATATCTGTTGGATCTCTCTGGAGCCGACATGATCCTTCTCACAAATTTTCCAATTTCCTCCTAACATTAGACTTTGATTTTTACTATTTGTACATTACCTGAGAAATATAAATTTTGGTGTTAATGAAGAAGAGGATGACCATATTTGCTGGAATCAGCAGATTTAGAAACAGATATCTGAAGAATGATTATATATTATCAACTAGCGATATTCAAGTTATAATTGGAGATCGCTTAATTAGCTTAATAATATAAAAAAGAAATAGCATAATTAATTAAAGTGTAAACTACGAAAATATTATTTATCGAGGACTGCATCTTTTAGAGCGGCTCATCTCCAAATTGTTCTGATTTCGTCATCCTCGAAAATTTTCATCAACCGAATAATTTGGACACTTGAGGAGTTACTGCATTTTTTGTGTATTTGGTAAATTGTTCTGAATTTTTAATGTTTGTTTATTTATAGCCAAAATCCTTTTAACATGTTACTCACCTGTGAAGATCGGTCAGGTAATACATAAGAAACATCACCCGTTCATTCTAACTATGGTTATTTTTACAGTCGAACTGTTGTAGTTTCCTGTCGGGAGAAATGACGACTGATTACGTAAAAGACTTTGACTCCTACTGTTATCTCCGAAAATTCTACACGGAACTGTCTGAAGAGAGGAAAGACGTAATTAAATGGCTTCATGAGATTTTCTCTAGCGGTAAGAACCTTGAAATTTTCCATCAAGTGACAGTCGCCTGTACATTATTCACAGTTTAATCTTTGACGGCCGGTAGGAATCCTTCGGTCGTTCAAAGTTAATTTAATATTAAACAAAATTCTTCTTCCTGTTATTACTTTAGGGGCTCTTTTGTCGAACAGAGAGGTTCTTCACTGTTTGACACTTAATAAATGAGATTTCTTTCTTCAGAGACCGGTCTAAGCTTTCTCCTATTCGTGGGAGAATTTCCTCAGATCAGACCTCACCACCATATTATTCTTTTTACTGAAATAATTTCCTATCCAATGCACATTATCTTTTAGACAAAAATGAGACTTTCTTGAAGGAGATTATGGTTAGTGAAGTTCACTTTATTTTTGACGATCTCTGATAAAAATTATTGTCATCATAGGAAAAAGATTCATCAACTTAATCTTGGTGCTGAGGAACCGTTTAACAGAATAATTAAATGGAGTTTGACTTGGCCCCATCGTTCAGTAAAGGGACAGTGAATCTGTAAGGAATATTGATGGAGCCTCACAGCTTCCATATCGGCTCACAAAAGAGAAAGTATTCGGAGTTTTGTTCAAATGTAGGGGTTAACTTTTTACAGAAGACAATGAGCTTCCTTGAATTTTTGTATTTGCATAAATAATGAAGGCGGATATGAAGTCTCTCACTCGAACCTTGTTGTTATCCGTAAAGGTTTATTGGCCTCTTACGTCATCGTATATTCTCACACTTCTGTATCGACTCTTTTACTCCGGTTTCTTTCGATCTCTCAATTCCCATCCACCTTCAAACAAAAGAGAGGTAGTAAACACTTTCTCTGTAGCCACCTGCTGCTGGTCTCCCTCCTTCCGTTGATGGGAGGACTGAGTACATTTTCTGAGAGCCACTGCGACCCAACCCCGAACATTCCGCTGGAAATCATTTTGTATTATATATTTAGCCAAATGTATTTCGAAATATTTTTTAAAAGAAGGAATATTGAAAATAATTCCTGATTGAAATATTATATTCTTGTTCTTTTTTACGTGATTCTTTGGCAGAATTAAAAGATTTTTAATACTAGATGTAAAGGTCCCTGTTACTCTCAAAGTAAGAACACAACAAAGTTATCCTATATATGGAAGGTATTTCTACAGATTTCTATCGATTCTTTCAAGATAGTGAAAGAGTTAATCCAGTACATTTCTCTCCTTTAATAAATAATGATCTTCAGTCGTTCATAATTAATGATGGCTTAGATCGGGCTATTTTAAAAGGTGTTTAAGCTGAGTTAATTTCTTATCCAAAGGCGATATTAACGGGGAAACTCTGCTGGATGTGGGCACAGGACCGACCGTCTACAGCGTCGTCAGCGCCGCTCCGTGTTTTACAAACATCTACTTCAGTGACCTGGTGAAGGAGAACAGAGAGGTTCTAGCAAAATGGTGGAATGGAACTCTGGACCACGATTTCTCTACCACGTTTGACGAAGTGGCTCAACTGGAGAATCATAGGTTTTTATACCAGTTACTATTTTGGCTCCGCACCTCGTTTGTAACCTTTTATCTCCACCAGGTAAATTTAACACACCTGTCGATTTTGTGTCGTCGTAACGAACAGACTGACTACCCACGAAAGGTTCTAGTTATCAATTAACTAATTTTACCTTTTCCCTATAAGTGAAAGCAAATTTAATAGGTTGGTTACTTTTTAATATTCCATAATTAATAAATAATATTTATCAACTGAATATACTTAAAATATTCAGTATATCTGTCTGTGTATCTTACAGAAGGACTATGGCCGAGATGGAAGAAGAGATACGAGAGAAGGTGAGAGCCGTTCTGTACTGTGACGTCAGACAGGACCATCCCTTGGCCCCTTCCGTTCTCAAACCGGTCGATGCTGTTGTTACGTTATTTTGTCTGAAATCTGCCACAACCGACATCGACGACTACCGGAGAATTGTGCGAAGAGTTGTTTCCCTTGTGAAACTTGGCGGCTGGGTTGTTGCTGTGGATTCTTATGAAGAAACTCGCTACCAATTTGGCGGAACTGTTTTCCAGACGGCTTATCTTCTGTTGGATGACATGCGAAAAGTCTGGCAGGAATCCGGAATAGACCTGAAAATCTGGAAGGTAAAGGTTCGTCAGCCCTCAGACGTTTGTGATGCTGCCGGCTTCTTTGCTGTTGCTGGGGTCAGGAAAACCTGAAATGGATCAGTTGTAATAACTGTTAATGAGCGGTGAATTTTAAAATAATAATTAAATCAAATATACTTTGAAAAAGCCTATTTTATTATATAAATGTAAATGGAAGTTCCTTCGGCTGCACTGATTAACTTAGGTAAATATCTAATTGTGTTTGAGAGAAATAAAAAAGGTTTCTATCTAAATAGTTTCCTGTTGTTCCTGTGAGAGCCGTTTGTGAGATGGATATCGGTTCTTTCTTAGTCTTGGAGAGGATGGAGTTTACTTGTGGTGGTGATCCGCCGAAATAAACGGTGAAGGGGCTGGGTACCAGTAGTTGAGATCACCGTCTAATCCGGTCGTTCTGGGTGACCTTTCCGTGATCCTCCGTCTTTAATACGCTGTAAGGGGAGAAGGGAAGCTCCTACCTAAGGTTTCCAACCTCGGAACATTCTTCTCTGTTGTCTCGATATCGACCTGAATTTCTTCTAGTTATTTATTCGGTGATTATAGATTCCGCAGTTCAGCCAACAAAACCCGATGACAGACAAACAGATTCAATATTCGGTTTCTATTTGATTGGATCGAACCCAGGCGGATGATGATTTATCCATACGGACAAATGAGGTAAATCAACGATGTTATAAATTGTTCACGACTGATCGATAGGTTTCTTACCTGATTGTAGCCGCTGCCTGGCGTCGTCCGTCGTCGGTGGCTCCCAGTCTTTCTACTGATCGTTTGTGTTGTGCTGAAGTCGGATTCGTTTACCTGTCTCTCGGGACGAATGAACAGATGGAGCTCCACGGATGTACTTTCTCGAACTAAAAGATGCTTTCAGAGAGAAAGAAGAGACTAGGGATTGAAGTAATGGTTCTTTGACTCTCTCCAGCTGTCAGTACCCGTCAGGTATAATTTACAGAGATGTGTCCAGGTAACTGATTGTCCGACATTTCCTGGATATTTAAATCTGAGACGCTGAAGATAGGAGTTTGCGCTGAGAGACTTGTAACCTATCGTCACATTAGTATTCTATTTTACTTGGCTATAATCAGTATTTAACAGCTATTTTACATTCATGAAGTAATTTTAATAATTCCTCTTCTTGGTATCGAGACTTCGGTGATTTCCATCTCATCGACAAATTGAACTGTAGCACCCGTCTGCTTCATTCACTCCACAGAATAGGAAACACGTACGCAGTTGTCTCCCCTATCACACAGCGCACCTGGTGTCTAACACTGTTCTCTACACTCTCTTACATAAGTCATGAAAAAATGACCTTTTAACTTATTCATGTATTTCTCAATATTTGGGATTTAGTTAATATAGAAGCCAGCACGTGCACCTACCTATCTTTTTAACGCACCTTTTACTTTGCTTAAATGTTAAGTAATTTCCATGTTTTAAGTCCGTCAATGACGAGGAGGTGACCTACGATATATTTACGTGCTAATCTGATAATCTCCTGTCATAAAACCAGAAATATAAATAGTACAATAAACACTGGAATAAATCAATTAACTTTATTTCACGAAATGTTTGTATATATTAATCTGTTCACGAGCAGGTAGATTGATAATTTTCAGTAAAAACTTTAATAAAATTTCCTTTTTACTGCGATTTCGTTATTTGTTAAAGCAGCTACCAATATAATTGAAAGACAGAGTCCATGAGAGACGGACAGAGGAGACAGGACAGACAGAGAGACAAAGAGACAGACGGACAGACAGACGGACAGACAGAGAGACAAAGAGACAGAGGGACAGACAGACAGACGGACGGACAGAGAGACGGACAGACAGAGAGACTGACAGAGGACTGACAGACAGACAGACAGACAATTGGACGATGTCCTAATCAATGTCAGTCTCAATGTAGAAGTAAACTCTCTGCTTATCGGGGTATTGGATAACCAATAAATCTGTTCCAGTAGCTCATTTAAATATTTGATTCTGAACAAAATTTTCAATTACCGTCATTTATTTGAGATTCTTCTGAGAGATAATTCTAAAGGCCTCTATCCATATAATGTTCACATCTTTTTTAGTTCTTTTCAGCAGTTAAAGGCTACAACTTTTCGTTTCTCTCTAAATGTTTCCACGACACAATAGGACTAATTATATTAAGGCAATTTTAGCAATAGAAATTGGACAAATAGTTTATTCAAAGGGCAAAGGGAGTTGGTAAATGTCGTAAAATTAGAGTAAAGGGGAAATTGGATCGTTTACTATGAACCGTTCTGTTGTTCTATCCATAAGAATGAAGGTAGATATAAAGGTTAAGGATTTGTGATCCATAATTTTAATATTTGTTTTAAAATTGAACTATATCTGCATCTTCATATCAGAATCTTTCTTCGAATAATATTACGTTATTTATGAATTTCTAAATCGTTTTATAAATTAATACTGAGTTTGAACTCAGAAAAATCTGAGGATGTATTCAGCATCCTTAGATTTTGTTTTATTATTTTCGCTGGAAGCAGAAAGCTGTCCGGGATGAGGGCACAGGACCGACTGTCTATAACCAGACAGAGACGTTGTTGCTCTATGGAGGAACGGAACTCGGTACCAGGAATGGTGTAGCTTCTCTGAGGAGAAATCTTAACTTTTATTTCCCTTTCTATTTATTGGCTGCTGCCCCAGAGTAACTGTTGATACTTTTAAAGGACTCGTTTAACCTGAAGGGTGTCATCGACCAGTAGATCGGTCAAACTGAACAGCCTGAGGTAAATCGCTTCTGTGGAATAACCTACCTGGTTACTGACCGTCATAGCACACATCACTGCATATTTAACTTTAATTTAATATAATAGTAAATGGATAATATTAATCTATTATAGATAAATGTAAGTAGATTTACAAGGGAATGTATAAGTCATACGGTACTGTGACCTAACACAAGACCATCCTTTGGCACATTCTCTTCTTAAACAGGTGGATGCTCTTACTACGTGATTTTCTCCTGAATCTGTTTCAAGAGACGGTTACGACCAACGGATAATGCTACGAAGAGTTGTGTCCCTTGTAACCCTGGCGGCTCTGTTGTTGTGATGGTGGATTTCTAACAGCCAGTACACAAACAATATAAAAAGATTGTCCTGAAAATGCTTACCCATTTCTTGGATGACATGCCTAATTCTGGGCAGACTCAGGAATCCGGCTGGGAATATTGAAAATAAGGTGATGGAAGCCGTCAACCATTAATGAATCAATAAACATCTTGGGAGCTGTTGGTGAAGGGTTAATCTTACAAAAACACCTAAACACAATTTATTTTAAAATAATCTTTTTCACCTCAGGAATAATGTAAACGTATTTCATCTGCACAGGTTACATTAAATGACAAAATAACTAAGTTAGGTTGCAGAAATTCAAGAAGCTTCGTGATATATTTTGTTTCGTTTTTATTACGATAGAAGTTTGTCCAATAAAAATCCGCTCTTTTCCTGTCTTGGAGATTACGGCGTCGACCTCGGGATGTGTTCGGCTAACTGCTCGGATGCCAGCAGCTCGGCTCTGTTTTCACACCTGTACATCTGGGTGGCCTTGACAGTTACTCTCCAGTTTATGAGGACAATTCCTTTATTACACAAAAGTCAAGTTTCCTTTTACTTATTTTTTGTTTTATCAGCTGCCATCAGATTCTGACGAAGACCGAAAGACAACCAACATAAAGCGATTACTGACAGACAGACAGTTTTACCAAACTGTTTATGCCGCTTGGCATCATATTAAGATGACTGATTATTCGTTTGTATCTTTAAATTACTCCACGGCAAAGTCAGGTATAATGTCCGAGACTGATACATAGGATGCTTCTTATCTCTCTTCCTGTTTCCCTGTTTTGTCGCTAAACTCTAACAGAATATTTAAAAAACAGCTGTAATTCTACAGTAAAACTTCCGCTAATCGTAATCATAGTAGAGTCTGCTGTAATATTACAGCAGCCATGAGACTTTGTTGACAGTATATTTGGCTAATTCTCCTGCACAAACAGCGGATTCCTCGTTTGTGGGGTCACCACAGAAAGAAGTTAAATATGTTTATTCCTCTTCTCAATTGTGTGTGATCTGACCAGTCGTGTGGCAGCCATTTTTCTAAAGATATTCGGCGTTCAACCTGTATGTCTTCGGAAATCCTTCCATAAACACTAACTCTGATGTTCCGCTCTTCCAGACAGCAACTGATACCGTAACTGTCCATACTCTGTCCTCAGCAAATGACAACAGGATTTAAACTCTATTTTAGGTCTGTACTAAAGCTTACTGCGTCTATCAACAGTTAATTAATGAAATCAGAACCCAGATGAGAAAAGGTAAACTTCCTGTATTCGAATGGTTTAGTTCGTTTTTATTCTAATTTCGCGTAAGAATTCCACACATACCTGACAGGTGATCGAAGGTGACGTCGGGCCGGTTCTTCGGTCGATCTCAGTTACTTAGACGATGTTATCAAGAGAACTTTCTCCAGTTACTGATAATGTGGCACATGCTTGTTGAGGGGACACTGTTAAAGCTCGCTCGCCAGTCCGCTTTACGGTCTTAGTGACAGATCGGTGAACTTCCTGATAACATTTGCTGCATTTCCATGAGAGAAATACCCTAACCTTCGACATTTCTGTCGAACTGGGGCCTATTCCAAAAGCCTGCTAAAGCAACAGATAATCAATTTAAAATTCCGGTCAGATACCTCTATTTATAGAAGGATCGGTATGTGTATGGCAAGGCACTCTAACCTTTCAATTGATTTCCTAATATCAATGATAAAAAATATAAACTATATTTTTTCCAAATCGATCTTGATATTTAACAAAGATTCACTTTGAAAATGACGGAATCACAGCTGCCTAATAAAATCTCGTTAATCAGAGAGACAACTGAACATAGGAAAGTTGTCAACAAGTCAATCATCGAGGCGGTATAATCTACGTCAGGTCCAATACGTTAATGGACTATTCGAATGTATTAACCGACAATATATAATCTCCTACAGGTGTTTGACTGATACCAAGTCAAGGAAAGTTATACAACATGTTAAAATGTTGTTTAGTTCGTACATGACCCTGACCGTGAAATAATTGTGAGTCAGGGTCAGTAACTTCTATAGAAAACAGGTAATAACATCGATCGATACATGAGAAGAGACCGTGATTAGCTGGTTAATTCCATGTATGGCGGAGCTTGAACAGAGCTTATTATCTCTATAGGGTAGGAATACTTAGATTGACTTATCTCACTAAGGGTTGTTTGTACTCAATAAGCAGCCGGTAAAGAGTGCTGCAATATTTCGATCGGGTCCTTCAGAGGGATTGACGAAAGGGCATCAGTCGACGGTATGTAAAATACAGGTGTTGTTATTGTCTACAGAAATCAATGAGTTAATTTGACCTTCGGTATTCAGGCAAATAAAGACGGCTTGCCTTCCACTTCCTGGTGTCCAGACATAAGTAGAACGAAAGTTAGGAACTGAATCTCGTCGACCTCCAGGTCTTGGTTTGATTGGCGATTTTCCATTGCGTTGTTCTATCTCGATCTTCCTCATCTAGTTCTCCCATCCGCCCATCCGGCCGGACCGGTTTCCTCGCCGATCGCCAGACCCTGTTCTGATGGAGACTCCTCTGGTGATCGCTGCACCTCCACGGGATAAAGGCTTCTCACCCGGCTTTCGTTAAAGGAAGATCTGAGGTCAGTCGGGTCCTTTTAAAAATGTCGGCTTGTTACTGGTACGGAACTTCGCTGCTGCTGGCTTCTAGGCCCATCTGGCTTCGGAATGGATTCTGCTTACCCCTGTGTACGTAAATATGTCTGTAGAAAACAAGAAAGTGCTCGTAAGGAGAGAACAGGTACCATTCCTGGTCATGCTGTTGTTTCGACTTTTTCAGGAAATTTTAATTTACACAAATATACAAATTAAGGTTTTATAAAATAGAGATATAAGTCGGACAGGAATAGGTGTGAATCCTTTCTAGAACTTATTTTGGATTGGGAGGATCAAAATACAATAGGGATTATTATTATTTATTATTATTATTATTATTATTATTATTATTATTATTATATATTATTATTATTATTATTATGAATTATATTATTAGTATTATTATTATTATTATTATTATTATTATTATTATTTTATTATTATTATATTATTATTATTATTATATTATTTAAATTTAATAAAAAATCAATTTTAGTGGTCGATATTCATTTAAAAAAAATTTACATAATAAAAAATTTCCAGTCAGCATCAATAATCAGGATATAAATTGGGCGAAGTAATTAAAAATATATTTAATTATATTTAAATACATTTTAAACACATTTTATTTATACACCTTAAGCAGCTGTGCTGCGTGGTAGTTCAATGGGTAACCTACTGGCCGATCACGTGGGTTCCTCATCTTCACTTTCCGGTTTCCTTCCCTATCTAAGAAATGAAGAGTCCATTATTTTAACAAATAATGCAATAGGACCTGGTTTTCTCCATTCTTCTCATGCTTCTGAATGAATTAAGTTCTAATGCAAAGAAAATCCCATCAAGCAAGAATTGGACGAACTACGTCAGGACTCTGCGGGAAGACAATTTTGATGTAATATTTGTTTCGGATATTTTAAAAGTAGTCGATATTTGTGTGATCTCCTCTGCTCAGTTCCCTTCATTCATTGAAAGTAGAACACGCGGATTTTCCTGTTTCGTTATTTACAGTAAACTGGACTGAAGAACTTTTTACAGCGACGACTGCAGTTAAATGGGCCAAAACAGAAACCAAATCGCATTTCGTTCCTGACAGAATCCCAGCGTGTTAACGGTCATTAACGACGACGACAACTTTGCGAACATATGGAGTAGATATTCGACTTTCAGTTGCATGGCATTGACCAAAATGTACTGAAAGGCGACAAACAGACAGACAGAAAGACACACACACAGATGTTATAGAGAAATGTCTATTGTCACCTTTGTGACGTAATGAATATGGAGAAGTTTTTACTTGTAGTTGATAACCTGAGGCTAGAAAACATAATAAAAGAAACCCCGAACGTCTGTGTTCCCAGTGGCAGTTAATACCGTGTAGCCCCTACCCTCACAAGCAGCCACGAAGAACTTTACCCTTTACTCGTCTCCAGATACATTCACTAGATCACAGTTCCTTCTCCTCCTCCTTTTTTTTGTGATTCTTTTTCTATTTTTGGGGGGTGTGGTGCAATTGTTGGGGTGTGTGTGTGAAGTTGCAAGTGTGTGGTGGGAGCTGGGTCGGTTCCACGATCGGCCGCCTCAGCTGTTTATAATTGAGGCCATATTTCGACCTGTATTATTTTTTAGTATTAGTGTACCTCATCCTAGGAGAGCAGCGGGCTACCCAACTCCTTCGTAATCTAATACGCTCAGGAGAGGTAGGTTTATCCAGGCTGAACCCTCTAGAACAGTTTTCTCTCTGTTTGTCCTTAAGACGCTATAAGGGGTGAGGAAGAGTAGACGATTTTTTATTTTTATTAAATCCAACCGGAGAGGGAGGATGAGGGGGGGTTCTGTTTTTGTTCTGTTTTTGTTTTATAAATCTTTTATTTGTAAATGGATGGAGACACGACCTCCCTCCGTCTACCTTTGAAGTGGTTCTTGTTGACAGGCGTTGATTGAGGTTATTCTCGTTATCTCCCCTGTTGGAGAGCCTAAGGCTCCCGTTAGAGTGGATGATGAGGGGAGGTAGCCCGGGGGGCCCGACACGATTTAGGTCATCGTGCCGGTCGGCGCCCCATTTCCAGTTCTCTTCTCTTCGCCAAGGAACGGTCAGCTGACGTTCGTCTGGTGACTGATTGGCTAACGAAATCCCGTCGTTAGTTAACTCCGCCCCTTTTTCTTACTCTGAGAAATCTATATAATTTGGGGAGTCAAAGAGAGTGAATCCAGGAGCTTCGGCCAGACGAGCAGATTTCGTGATAAAACGACCTGAAGAAGAACTGGTAAGTCTGGGTTCCAGGAGTTTGCTTTTACCGTGTTGTGTGATCTATTTGTGTGTTTACGGTTGATGAATTATTATTATTCTGAAAGTTTATCTTTTAGTAAATCACGTGATGAGAATTTTCCGCCAAAGTTTATAGGGAAAACAACCAAAATATCGAACTCTTTAAAGTTCGGAATTGATGTTTCTTTAGCGCCAGCCTCGAAAATTAACCGTTAGCAGTTTTCTCTCCCCTTTTTCCTTCATATTTATACGCTCCGTGGCCCCACCAACCATGTCACTGTCAATCATTGTTACCCTGGGAAACTGGTGAACAGACAGCTATTAAAGTAGCGAGGCCACCGGGCTTTTACCTCTGTTAACTACCCACAGCCTGTTTATCTCATATAACCACAGCCCTACCCTTCTCATCTTTGTAATTTTAATTACTGAGTAACGTCGCCAGATATTTCGGTAATGGAATCAGCACCATGCCAGGAATTTATTTACTTGTTAATTGTTGCTCTACTGTCTCTCCACCGTCTCATATTTCGAGTCACCCCACAAAACAAGAAGTCACAATTATAAGAGGGCAGATGATCTGCTCTCCGGTGTCTACTCTAAAGGACCAACAAAGTTGATACAATCGCGAGGCTAACACAAACACGGACGTTCAAGAGTTAATTATCTGCTCAGGATGATAGACATCAATAAATCCAACAGGTGGGCGACAGCCAATTCTTCATTTGTACATTTAGTAAATTATCATTTTTATATTGAATTTAGGTGAAATATGTTAATCTTCAGACATCAAATATTCACCACGAACTTGAGCATTAAATAATAGCAGTATGAAGACGATTTGTTTGTGTAAAGGTCGCTTTACGTAATTCTGATGGCTTGAGCTTAATTCACCTGTCGACCCGCTCTCACCTGCTTGATCGACAGGTTTCTAATAGAAGACGATCAAGACCGGTCTGGAACAAGCTAAACGTACATTTATCAAATTACAGTCTACAGCAGACAGTGCACCTCGACTCTGTTTCTTTTCCTACTTCTCTCAATCTCAGGTGTCATATGACAAAAGGATAACAGATAAAATCAAAACCAAATGAATCTATCTCCTATATCCAGTTTCTTATTATTTATGGAAATTTATTAAGTCTGTGACCAAACATAAAGAGAAAAAACTATAAGTGATCAACGGTTCACAAGAAAAGGGTGTCTCTCCATATTCTATTTGTACGGAAGAAGAAGTCAATAATAATGAGGCTGCCAGGGCATTAAGAAAAGAGGAAATTTGTGCTGAAATTATTTAATAGGAATACAATTTTAGTATTTAATTTAATATAATTAAGAAATAAAGAACAGTTTCTTGACGAAATAATGGCTAGCACGGTTTTATACTCAATCTACTAACTTATTGTAGACCATTTGGAATAAATCTCTAGGCTAGCATTACCTACTAACTGTAATGAGGAACCTTCAGCATCATGAAAATTACCGTCAGTGGACTTGGTGATGGGATTAGATTATTGGAACCAGCTATTCTTTTATCATCTATGCTGGCTTATTTAACAGATTACAGAATAGAATGTATATTCTTCAGATTAAGTGGCTTTTAAAGATGGTTATTCTGCATTTAGATGGCGTTTTGGGCACAGTGGATAACGGGTTAATTCGTCAACCTTGTGTCACGGGTTCGAACCTCGATGGGATCGGAGACATGTGCGGCTGTTTGTTGTTGTTGAGCGAGTTGGACTTCCGAACAAGGCTCTCTACCAATGGTATTGCATTCCTCAAAGACAAGTGGCCTGTTCTCTGTCGACACCTCTTCGTTACTGAGAGATGTTCGTCGAGTCCGACAAGCGGCCCGGTCCATCCGACACCGGGGGCCCCAAGGACCCGGGGGGTCTCTCTCACCTCGGGCACCAAGGAATTGCCGTACAGCTGGTTTCACGCTATGGCGATCAATCAGCCACAAGTCTCCTCCGACCCACACCTGGGATCGAAACCGGTACAGGAGCAACGGTCTTCTTACGGAGCTAATCCGCTACCACCTGCACCACCGGGCCGGCTGCTGCTGCTGATGTGGAACAATAGGCGGAAACAATTGTACATCCCTCTTCTGGACGCTGATATTGACCTTGACTTTCAACCGGCCTCCGCCAGATTAAAAAATACCGTAAACTCACCTCTCCAGCTTCCGTAACGGCCAACGGGGTTTTGGGGACAAGTGAAATCTGTATTAGCTGTACAGTGCATAGAATCTGAGGTATAACCATTCTGATCAACTCACACAAGAACTTTCATTTTATGGGCATTTTATCTAAATCGAAACCGGACAAGAATACTAACTGAATAATGGAAACATTGAAAATTATCTCATAATTGTAATACGGTTACGTAATTTATTGCTACATGGAAGCTGAACAAATAAATTACTTTCATTTATCAATTTTCATTGAAAGAAAAATACTGATTCAAGGATAAACATAAAAAATGAATTCTTAATAATCTATTGATAGATTCTTCTAGAATAACAAGTTTCACAGTCTGAGTCAACTATATTTTTGGAGAAAGCTTTGTTTTCTACCTGGAAATTAAAATCTCATAACTGAGAAAGCTATTTTAATTTTATCATCAAACAAGCCCCTTAATAATAAAGGTTTAACATGAAGTGATAATTTGATGAACACTTGTTTAAATCAAATTTAATAATAAAAGTAATTCCTTAAAACATCACCAATAGTTCAAAGTTCATTGTATGAAGGTGCACAAATCGCTGAACAATTAGCGATACCTGAAATATCTTAGTTTTATTATATGATAAAATCTTCAAAGTTGAACAGATTTTTTCTACCACTAAATTATTACAAGACAATAATCTGATGTTGACTTTAATCTTTTCTTACAATTTAAAGGTAGCAAGGATAATTTTAGTTATTGTGCTGATATGGAAGGGTTGATCACGATGAAGTTTGGTTCAGGTCGTGTGAACTCTCTTATTATTAGCGAACCTTGTTTCTTGTTTGTCTCCATTACCTTCAGATATGTTCAAGATAACTTATTAATATACATTTATGATTAGATTTAAGTAGAAATGCATAATATATTTATGCACTAATTAAGATTTTATTAAACAGGCAGAGTAAAAATAAAATAAATAGTGAAATTAAGAACCTAATTAGACATTTTTATAATTCGAGAAGTTGGTGCTTTGCAACATGAACGTCAATAGAATTAATCGTGTAGTTACAATTTTAATACATGATTAAACCCTGTGATTCCATATTATGATGTCTGTAGGTCGATTCGCCTAAGGGTGTAGCGTAAACAGATCAATGGATGAATTCAGTTGTTACCTCGTATAGATAAGATAGTCTCTCAGGCGGATAGTAATTAACGTACTCGTCATTCGTTTTATGATGCTAAAGATGTGTCCTCGTCTCTTAGTTATCCTCGTTATATTCGTTCTCCGTTATTATGATCTGATATTTGACTTATGTTCTGCCTCCTATTAGAACTAGTCTTCTGTCATTTCCCTCTAAGCAACATTTATCATAACAGTCTCGTAGAGTATCTCTTAACTCGCTTAGATATTTGTAACGGTAGAAACCACTGCATCTTCATACACGAGCATATTGACTATGTGGGACAGTTTAATGTACAGAGTGCGCTTTGTAAGCGGCCAATACTTAGACCTAATTGGATTCGTAAGTAAGTGGTAAAATTGAAGGGAATTCTAATATTGATGCGGCGTGTAGTTATGAGGCGGACGAGGAGCTGAACATGCCCAAGTGGAGATCTGCGATAAGTATACCTGGAGAGAGCTCAGTTGCGGTAGCTTGATCATAAAAGTAACATCATTAGATCGGGTTTTTATGGACCGGCCATCGATATTAATTTCACGATTATGCACTCGTCCCTTGGAACGATTAATATATCGAAGACTTTCATTAAATCATGCGGGACACCCCTTTAATGCAGATCATGTGCGAAGACCGCTACCTTAGTAAGTGGAGGTGTACGGGACACGCTGTGTGACTCAAGTGAGAGAGATTTCAGGCTGATTGAACAATCGTAGTCCGAGAGTCTCGATACCATGATGCACGAGAAGACAATAAACAGAGAAAGTCCTCAAGTAAAGAAGAAGAAGAATCTGTTAGGTTGATAACAAGGAACAAAGTGTAGAGATAAAGGTAAACATACTGATCCGTAGTCAGAAAGTACCAAAGAGTTGAGATTCCAAGGCGTCCGATATATTAGCTTTATATCATTAAACAATATTTAAATTGTTTATCGATCTTTTTCCCGATATGAGATGATTTGCTGGACAGATGGCCTCAGTAAAAAATGAATTCCCCTGACCTCTGTCAGTGACGAGTTAACTCCGTGTACGAAGAGGTCAACTCGTGGCGTTTATTGACTCA
>JACATO010000828.1:0-26053 GCA_018389105.1 Nautilus pompilius | reverse complement strand
TTAGGGTTTTTTTTATTAATGTAACTCCGTCATTTAAAGCAAGTGGGGAATGGGGAGAACTAAGTAAATTCTTAAGAAGAGTTTTTTACTAAATCCTTGTCTTTTTAATTTATTATTTCTTCCATCCGCTCTGGAATTTTAACACTTTAAAACTGTAGAAACACTTGTGGTTTTCTGCTGATAATTATAATTGTGACCTTTTATTGAATAAGATATATGTATATATTTAAATACCATTTTCAGGGAAATTTTTCCTATTATGCATATCAAAGTTTTAGAGTTTTTTAAAAAACTGCAATATATATAAATATATAGAACAAGAAAAGAACAACAGTTTGAAGTCTTTCATAATGGAATTCTACGAGTTAAACTGATTGTTTAAAACTGATTTGTTAAAATTCTTTTTCACTCAGTTGTAAAATGTATTATACTCACTAGGTTTTGCTTCTGAAGGAGGATCTTGTTTAAGTTTCGCGTTGGTAGATTTTCCCGCTGGTTCGGTCACCGGATCAAAAGAGAGAAACGAAGTTCGCTTCTCCTGACGCAGGTCCGAGACAATGACTCCGAGGGAAGTCGGACCTCAACCGAGCATCATCAGTGAAAGTGAAGTAACTGAAAACCAGTAGATATTTTTTTTTAGAATCAAAATCTATTTATTTACTTTAGAAAGTAGAATCTCGGGTGCGATGCTGACCTACATGATAGGTTATTGGGATTTTATTAAGTGAACTTAGTTTAAAACATAAACGATAGTTGAGAGCGGAAATGGGAGAGAGCGAGAGAGAGAGAGAGGAGAGAGAGAGATGATGATTGATGATGAGAGAAGAGATGGAAGAGAGAGATTGGAGGACGAGAGATGGAGAGCGAGAGAGAGGATGATGATGATGAGAGAAGAGGTGGAGGAAAGAGATGGAGAGAGAGAGATGGTGAGAGAGAGATGATGATAATGAGAGAAGAGATGGAGGAGAGAGATTGGATGAGAGAGATGGAGAGAGAGGAGAAGAGAGTTTCCAGGAAGACAAAGTTTTACTAGTGCACAATATATCGAAGTTTATTTTGTATGAAGCTTCGTGTTCGAAACAATAAAGACAAACAACGACCATCAATACTAATAATAATAATAATAATAATAATAATTAATAATAATAATAATAATAATAATAATAATAATAATATCACACATCTGTACTGATATCTACATTTGAAAACGTTACTGGCTAAGCCAGAAGTTCACGAATAAATACACGAAGCAAGAGTTCTAGAGGACGGTAGTTATTTCGGGAACTGAAGGGGAGCCAAAGTAGAATTATATTTTTGTTACACAAGAACCGAACACAGAGCGAAGGCGGAGAAACCTTTGAAGTTGTGGCGTCGTCGGTGTAAAATCAGATTCTGAACGGACGGAAAACAGAGGAGAAAGAAGAACGAAGATGATAAAAGTTAATTGCATTTGAGCCGTAACAACAACTATTAGAAAAATAGAACAAACTGTGGGGGGGAACCGAAGGAGAAATCGATAAGTTATTATCGATGGTACGATCAGTTGTTTGATTAGTGATCGATGGACGTTATAACTCCGTACGACCGCTCGTCAGCGACTTACTTCGGTGTCCACCTTTGTGGCGGAAGGGTTAGTCTCGCGTGCTGAAGGGAATTTATAAATTTTGAAAAACGAAACAAACAATAGGCTATTGTCTTTAGAATTTTTTCTAATGTGTTTTTTTTTTAAAGCATATAGAGTTCAATAGTGGTTAAAGTCAATTAAAATACCTAAGACTAAATTTTCATTTGAGGATTCCTCGATCTTCGATGTGGTATCGTTTGTATTGATCTGTCTTTTGTGGACAAATATAAAACGGCTTTTAGACAATAAACTGGCTGGCGATTTACTCGTGTGATTGATATCCAGCGGATCAGGGTTCGGGTTAGGGCGCTAATGACTGGCTTTGAGTGGATTTCTTCTGGTCACCGGTAACTAGAATCACTTACAGTTAACGACTTTTGGAGTTTGCACAGTAAACGCGCATGGCTGAATAATAGAGATCATTGATCTCCATCTCTCTCTAGATCTCTCTCTATAGCTCTCCACATCTCTCTCCTCTTCCTCTCTCTCCTCCATCTCTCTCTCTCTTCTCTCTCTCTCTCTCTCTCTCTCTCTCTCTCTCTCTCAAAAAAAAAATTGTGTGTTGGCCGTACGCTTTGATATCGCGTCATGTCCCAGTCAGAGAGTTCGGTCATACTTCGTGAGGTGCCAACGTGAAAGTAGAACTGGATCGTACGGTCGCCGTGCGTTCTGTCACAATTTCCCCTCTTGTTTTCTTGTACCTTTAGCGTGTCTTCTAACGCTCGAACAGCCGGGGTGGAACTGGTAACGACACGGCGCTGAGATCGGTAAGCGGGAGGAGGCGTGCCGCCCCGAAACCGGTCCGTTGTAAAGACGCAGTTAGTCACCTTGTAGATTTGTCAGCCATACTTCTGAGAAAGGTGCGCCGAGGGGACCGTCTTGCCCGCCCGCCCTCCTCCTCTAGCCCTGTTACCTAACGAAGACACTCCGGTGGCGCGGCTTTCGCCGGTGCTCGTCTATCTCTTTCCTACCTAATGCAACATTTCCGCAGAACGCCGGCTCTTCTTTCAATCCTCTTCTCTCCCTCTCCTTAACTCATCGGAAACGAGCGGGATGCAACCGAATGGGACTCTGAAGAGAGGCTGTGGACATTCTACAGAGAATGAGATGGCACCGATGCCCTGAATATCGTCGTGGGGCGGGGGGGGGGGGAGAGGAGGCGGGTGACCGTTACAACTCCATGCTCGTTAGCGAGTCCCCCAGTCCCATCGGTGTTTCCGAATAATTCCGTCCGCCGACCTGCGCGCCACCTTTGGGGCCCGGCGAGTCGATAAACTTTATCCTTTGTTTGGGTAACTGGCCAACAAGACAATGCCGGTCGGCTTCTGTAGTTAATGACGGCGGCGTGGGTGTGATGAATCTGTTAAAGGGCCAGTCCGAGACGTTTTGACTCGTGTGAAGGGTCGCTCGCGTCCGCGTGTACAAACAGAGAGCGGACTCATCTGAGGAGGAGGACGCGTCAGATATCAATCCGGGATCCATTCTCGATTAGCTGACAAACGAAAAGCAAATTAACGGAGCAAAAGCGATCTATGGTTTTTCTTCTTAATGAGGCGCGATGACGAATAATTATTCGCTTTATTTAGCTTATATTTACTACATTTGATTGTAAATTATTTGGTTTGTTTTGCTTCTGTCCAACCTTTCAAAAACAAGTTTTTGCTCCCGGAATTCTGCACGGATCCTTTATTTATGGAACGTATTGTATCGCCGAAAACGCTCCGCATGGGCGACTTCGTACATAAATTGTGCGCCTTTGACGTGACTCGTGGTTTGTTTTGTCTACCGCTAGGTAAGTAAACTGCCCGCTGACGACAGGGGTTGGCGAGATTCTCCTTTAACAAGCTCTCCCCGAGTTCAGAGCAGGCAACTGTTTTTAATAAGAGACGGACGGGATGTTCGTTAAGCAATCGGACCATAAGCTGTTACCCCACATTCAAAACCTACTTACATTATTCACATGGATTAAGAGTCGATGGGCTCGAGTTTGTCTTTCCCCGAGCTATTTTTTGATGAACATAGCAGGTGCGACACGAGCACGAGGCGGCCTCCATCGCCGACTTAGCGTCTACCCCCGAACGGGGACGCAGATCACCTCACCTCCCTTATTCGCCCGGATTGGGGGTGGGGTGGTGGGACAACGGAGTTGCGCAGCGAGTGTGTGCGGTTTCACAATTCTTTAAAAACAAGGTCGCGGCCGGGGTATCTGTGGGTAGCGCCGAATGGGTACTGGCCACTATTATTCTTTTCTAGAAGTGCCCGATGATGCGTAACAGTTTAACCCCTTGAAGTTAGATCGCGCGTTTTCACGCCAGTATTTCGTGGTCGGGCGGATGAAAGAAAGCTGAAGGGAGGAGGTTTTGTTGTGCAGACCGCTGGCAAGTCCCACGTTCAAGGCGCGGGCGACATGGCGAGAAACCCGCTTTCCTTCGCCCATTCCTTGCGCATTTCACCCGGACCTCGCCGAACCGTTTCCCGTTTTACATTAACGAGCAGAAGTCGGTGCGAAGTTGTGTAGTCCCGACGGTAGGAGGGTAGGAGACGAGACGTCCGCTAGAGGGAGGAGTCGACCTCTCGGTTACGGTTCTTCTTCCCGTGTTCTACCACTCAGCCGCCATCGTATTTCTGGTTTTAAAATGAAAGTTTGCGGGAAAAGATGGTAAAAGTTGCGTTTCTGCTCCTGTTTCCAGACTGGAATCGGGGTGAGAAAAACTTTACCAGAAAAATTCCAGCATTTCTTAGGCTCTATTATGGGTTTTGTTTTTCAAGATTTCATTTAAAATTAAGTAACAACAACAACAACAACAACAACAACAACAACAACAACAACAACAACAACAACAACAACAAACTAATAATAATAATAATATAATAATAATAATAATAATAATAATAATAATAATAATAATAATAATAATAATAATAATAATAATAAATAATAATAATAATAATAATAATAATAATAATAATAAAAGAAGAAGAAGAAAATTTTTTAAAAAGAAAAGAAAAAAAGGGAGAACAGGAGAGTTAGACGGCAGGGGTCCCCCCTATTAATGTTAGCTGGGCTGAGAATAGAAGAGAGGAAGAAAAAACCAGTGGAAAAACAATTTAAAACAACTTAATTCCGGCCGGAACACGATTGCCAGATGACTGGAGGGCACGCAAAACACCGTTCGAGATCTCTCCGCTCGAGCTCTCTCTCTCTCTCTCTCTCTCTCGCTCTCTCTCTCTCTCTCTCTAGCTCTCTCTCTCTCAGAGCGCCTCCCTCCCCCTCGCTCTCTCTCTCTCTCTCTCGGAAGAGCTCGATCTCTCTCTCTCTCTCCTCCCCATATAGGCTCTCTCCCCCCCCCCCCCTCTCTCTCTCTCTCTCTCTCTCTCTCTCTCTCCTCTCTCTCCCTCTCTCTCTCTCTCTTCATCTCTATCTCTCTTCATCTCTCTCTCTCTCTTTCTCCCCATAATCTCTCTCTCCCTTCCCCCCCCTCTCTCTCTCTCTTCATCTCTCTCTCTCTCTCTCTCTCTCTCTCTCTCTCTCTCTCTCCTCTCTCTCTCTCTCTCTCTCTCTCTCTCTCTCTCTCTCTCTCTCTCGTGTGCCGTCTGCTAACAGTGTTTCTTAAGTAAAGTTGCCGTACACTTTGAGACAAAACGAAAACTATCACTACATCTACACCCACCCTCAGACGTAGCGACTCTAACGTATTTCCAAGAGGAAGCCCGCTCTCTACTTTGCTTTGTTTACAGACACCACCCAATCTTCGCAAGTATTTACTGAAATAAATGCTAGATAACCCGCTAATCTCTGCGTCAGAGTTCTGTCGAAAATTAGTATTACTTTTTTTTTATCTTCTAAGAAACTGGATCCCCATTACCAGATATTCTAACCCGCATTCGGAGTATATAATCGATGACTCACCGATTAGGAAATGTGAAACTCGCTAAAGACTCGATTCGTTGATACTGACTTCTAAAAAAAAAGGACCTCATCTAGCATTGTTTAGAAATGATAATGTCGGGTAACAATGTTTATTATTATTATTAAGTTTGCGCTAGTTTATTTCCTCTTTGTTACATATAGACTCTAGTCTAAACCATCGTAATACGGTGAGGTTATTGGCGGTCAAGACTAGAATCTTTGCCTTTTAACTTGTGAAAGTGTAAAGGAAAGATAACTGTGGCGCGCCGACATACAGAAGATCTCTTACGTGATAGCTTGGGCATCATGGGTTTTGCCTGTGAGTATTCTCTTAATAATCTGGGTACAGTAAATACTGGGGAAGTCGTTTCTCAGTATTATACCTCTTGCAGCATCATGCAGTACTTGTAACCATCTAGGCCTGAAGTCTAGCAGACTGTTACTTGCGGCATGGCCTAGGGTTCCTCGCAAAGTTTGCATCCAGTTACCCAATAGCTGCTGTGAGGGTCGTAGTTGTCCACCAGGGTACCACGCGGTCCTTTCGAGCGCCAGGGAGGCAACTGTGGTGCATCCGATGTCGTCCAAACTTTTGCTGTTCTGAACACTCGTCCAGTTCGCCCCCGTTGCCCTGCGGGACATTTACAGTGTCCGTCTATAAGTCTCTAACCCTCACACCAAATGTACGCCCACACCGCTGCTCAGACTCCGCAGAAACTTCACAGTTGGTTGTAAACACACGGGATCCCACCATCAACGTTTCCACAGAACCATTTAAGCACAGAAAATGTGTGGGGCGGGTGGTGGGAGGGGATTCGAACCGCCGTCACTCGTGTCGTGCCAGCCAATTCTTGCCACGACCGTCGCCGAAATTAACGGAGGCGCCATTGAACGTTGATGCCATTACCTCGCCATGAATTAAACACCGTCAAGAAGGCGAGTTCATCGATGACTGACATACCCGACCGACCAGGTAAACCGATCCATTCCACCCCACCCCCCACAGGAAAAAAACTGATGCTCAAAGCAACATGGCAGCCGAGATGCTGCGTGTGTGCTGTGCACTGGGCCTTAGATGATTCGTCTGCACACCGGCGCCCCGTCGCCGTCACGGCACACGCAGAAAGGGTCGACCGCCAACGATCTCCCTTATCTTTTCCAGCATCAACGTCACTATACGCGATGCTCCCTACATAGGATATTATCTTATAATATCCTATACCTGTAGCGTCTTCGGAAACCGGTTCGGGATCCCCGAATTATGCTTTTATTGTCGCCAGGGTTTCTAAGGTCACAGCGCGGGAAAGGTGAGCGGACCCCTTATCTCCGCACACAGGGGGCAGCACACCTTCCCTAGTCATCTATTGGGCTGGGTTTGGACGTGTTCCAGGGTGCAGCCCTTCTCTGTAGGTAGGCACAGCCGCGCTCTCTAGTTTGGCTCTCGAATCGGAAATGGCGGCCTGCGGGTCTTTGGAAATCTTATCGGCATCCTCATCAGGTACAGGAGCATTGAATGCTGGCATCGGAAGATTTGGAGACAGGGAGGCGAAAGCGCGAAGCGCGACGGATGCTCACCGACAGCTGACGAAACAAAAATACCGTAAAGTAATCACTATGCACATTTGTAGCGCGCGTGTGAGTGTGAGAGTGAGTGTGGGTGTGAGTGAGTGTGTGAGAGAGGGTTATCCCCGTGATACCGCACGCTTGGTCAACTCCAACAAACACAGCCAATCAATTCACCTCTTTTCAATTGTCGGTGAGAGCCGAGGTAATGACAGGTGAAGTTACGATAAGTGTCTACGCAGTTACTCGCGAGGATGGAACGAGTCATCAAAATTTGATTGATTAAAAATATTGATTAGTTTTGTTTGTTCGCCCCCTTTTTAACCTGCAGTGATAGTATCTCGCCCACCTGTTGGCTGCTCAGGTTGGTGAGTTGCCGCTAAAAGTTAATGCATCTATTTGAATTGTTTCACATGATTAAAACGTTCTCCAATTAAAAGCTATTAATGTTCCTTTTATGAAATTATTACATCTACCTGCGTTTGCAGGGTGTGATTAATGTATCGCCCACTTTTCCTTTGTTTTATTATTTTTAGTTTACAAAAAAAATTTTTTAGCAAAGATAAACCCAGACCCAGGACTCCAGCGGCAGTGACATCAGTAATTAACCCATTTTCTGCCGAAAAGCGCGCCACCACTTGTTTGTTGCGAAATCAAAACGAAAATAAAACTTAGCAAATAAAATGACATTTTCAAAAAACCTAATCAAGCCTCAGTGTGAGACCGTATCTGGTTTCAAAGCTGCTTCACCACCCACGTGTTTTCTACTGATGGAAACCGACTCGAGGAGGGCGGGGCATTACTCCACGATACCAACATGGAACAGGTGTAGTCATTAGTTCTAGTTGCATCACGGGAATAATAACGACCTTTTAACTATCGTGTGGCCAACTGTCAAAGCCAATTAAATGCTCTGCCAAAATGGCGTGCGTTAGATTATTGCCCCCCTCTCTCTCTGATCATCTCTCTCTCTCTCTCTCTTTCTGATCATCTCTCTCTCTCTCTCTGGCTTTCTGATCATCTCTCTCTCTCTCTCTGATCATCATCTCTCTCTCTCTCTGATCATCATCTCTTTCTCTCTCTCTGATCATCTCTCTCTGATCATCATCTCCCTCTCTCTCTCCTCTCTCTCTCTCTCTTCCAAATTATCATATTATTGCAACAAAAAAAAAATCTTACATACTCTTATTCGCGTTTTTCTGCCAACTTTTTTTTTTTTCTTTTAGCCGACCAGTTCAGCTCTTCCTTTCAATGTTGGCGCTTCCTGATACCGCAAAATCTCTTTATCCTTCGCCTGCCGTAATTACTCTAGCACAACACCGCCAGCTGTGGACTCGTAGTCGGCTAACTATGAAAGAATTAAAGGCTGCCCGCCTAAGGAGTAAATACATTTGTTGTGTTCTATTGTGATTCCTCATCCTTTCAGCTCCTTGTGGAAAGTAGTAGGAATGCGCTGTCGCTGATCGGGGTGTGCGTCCTTTTAGTATAAGAAAACTGCCTGTAACCAGAATTAAATTTATTTCAGAAATAAACAGTTTTTCCATAATAACTTTCCTTCAGTAAATGCAAGCGTCAGATACTTTTCCGGTCACGCACGAGCGACGTGATAGCTCGGCTATCCAGACCACAAACATCGCTTTGCGTGGGTTATAGACGTTCATTTTGTTCGCTCAAGATAACTCCGCTAGGGGGCAGTCGTGCGGCTGCTGACGTCTCAGACTTCTACTTCAAAAACAAAAAAACAAAACAACGAAGGATGGCGCGGTCTCCGAAGTTATCGATACGAGTTATTTAATTATTATTCATTTCTGATGATATGCTTTTGATAAGATGTGCTCAATAAACGTATCTATGGAATATAACTATAAATAACAGGGATCAATCTATGCTAAAACTGGGTGGACCTAAGCGGTCCTGAATACATAGAACACCTCAACGATGACGGCCGATCCGGGAGAACTGCCCCGTGGTCTGTTTTCAGTGCACTGATTATTACATCGATCTTTGGTATTAGTCAACAGAATTATTATGAATGCGCTTTCTGTGAGTCTGCAAAAGTCTTCGAAATCTTGATGAAAGATATTTTAACCTTATATTGCTATTCTCACTTTTTTCTCTTTCGTTATTTATTCACTTATAGTGAATTAATTTCCCCCCCCCCGTGTACAATGCGTACAAGAGATGCGACTCTGGTGAGAGAAAGTAGTTCCACGGCTGTCCGCTAGGAAACGTTGCCAGTCCCGCCCCACGTGGTACCAGGCACTTCCAACTTTGGTACGGTTAATGTAATGATTTAATTTATTTACCTCTTTATCGTTATTTCAAGTTAATTATTTTTTTTTTTAATGTAAAGATGTTGTCAAAATATTTTCCTAATAGACCTTCCGCGTATAAGAATTGGCTCTGCTTTCTTAAGTGAAATCTCTGTTATAATTCTAGCAAATTCTTCAATGACCAAAGCCGATCAAAGGGAAATAATCTACTAATTTTTTATCTAAAAGATGATTAAACAAAGTAACGCTCATAAAGGAGTTTCTACCTTTGGAATTACAGCAGAAGCTACGCCAAAGAAGAAGGATGTCGCCGTGGAAGCCATGTACCGTCACCGCTATAAGCACTGTTCAAAACGGTCAAGGAAAGATAACTCGACTAATTCTGATGTCACCTTTTTTCATGTAGCGTTCTCCACGCTGATGTTGGTGGGCTGCAGCTGGCGCCATAATATTTGCTTAATTGAGCTTTTTTTTTTATATTTTCTTCCACATGGGGAATAATGACTGATGCAAAGAGTTAAATTTCGTGTTAAGCTATTTTTGTTAAACACCACACCTCTGTGAACGAAATAACATTCGCGTAAGTTCTCAGCTGTAACCTTCAGCTGTATCAGTTTGTTTTCCCTTTTCTATTTAAGTGGGAGGGGGGGTTTGAGAAAAAATAGGGATTCGGGTGGAAAAGAAAAAGGATCTCCAGAATCAGGCGGGAGACAGGCGCGCGGCACAACCTCGAAGGATCAGTCAGAAACCAGGAGGAGATGTAGCGCCGAGAACAAAAGAAAGATATAGGTAGGGCGTAAGGATATCCACTGGAATAAAGATAATGTACAGGTAATCTAGACGATTTATGAAGATAAGCGCACGACAAGCGAAGAGTTTATGAACGAAATCCCGGTAGCATTAGCGGGTTCCGGTAACAGAAACACCGATTGATCCATAACCATAGCACGTTTACTATCCGATAGTTTGCTTCATAGCCAGCGACAAAAACAACAGACAAGTCAGTTGTAAAACGCGACAGGGGGGCATAAAAGGTTTGCTTAAATATTAGGGGGAAAGAAGGAGGGGGGGGGGGGGGGTGGGGTGAGAATCGACGAAGAACAAGAAAAAGAAAGCTGGGAAAAGAAAGAGGGTTGTTCAGTATTTGCGAGAAAGACAAAAGAAAACAATGGGGGGGCGAGTAGAAAGTAGAGAGCGAGATCGAGCGCGCCTAGCGTCGAGCGCGATCTCGCGCTAGCGCAGATCTCCTCTCGCCATCGCTCGCCTCTCTTCTCTTCGCGAGAGATCTCTCGCCATCCAATCTCTCTCTCCAATCCAGCTCTCTAGCTCAACTCTCTCTAGGTTCTCGCTCCATCTAAGCCATCTCTCGCTCTCCATCCATCTCTCTCTCCATCCATCTCTCTCTCTCCATCCATCTCTCTCAATCTCTCTCTCTCTACATCTCTACTCTCTCCATCCAACTCTCTCTCTATCTCTCCCCATCTCTCTCTCTCTCTCCATCCATCTCTCTCTTCTCCATCTCTCTCTCTCTCTCCATTATCTCTCTCTCTCTCCATCTCTCTCTCTCTCTCTCTCTCTCCTCTCTCTCTCAGAAAAATTTTAATCTTATCCCCCCCCACGGTTTTTCTATACTTCGATTGCCGACGTCTAACCGAGTCTACAGTAGTCACTCGACACGTAACAGCCTCCCGTGGGTAACAGACACTTTATCTACTTCCCATCGCCTGACGTCACCAGACGTTATTAACGAGGTCGCCAGCTCTCACGGAATCATCCCTCACTACTACTAATCCGCAATCTGCAGTCTTATTTCCAAAAATAGTCGCAATTCCATGCACAAATTGCAGAACAAAGTTGCCTGGCGTGTATGCGGACCTCTGGGTGCGTGCTGCGATATCAGGAAAACGTCAGAGAGGAGCATCATCATTCTTTAAATATACTCAGTTCGGTTAATCTATCGACATCTTTTGTCCTTTGTGGTGCGTAATTTCCGGGAAATTCCTATTAGATGCTCCTTCCTACCTCAGATAAATGACGACACCATTGTTTTATTTGATGATGTAGTATCCGAGAAACCAGAAAAAAGTCAGAAATTTTCTTGGACATTTAGAATGTAGTATGCTGATGAGAATGCTGTTGACGTCATTTACCTGGACGACATCTTTCTTTTCGAAGTCTAACATTTTTTAAGTCACAGGTGTCGGCGACAGTTTGTCAGTGGAGCCGTCAAGTTGGCATCATGTTGTTCTAGATGGAGCTTCTTCGTTCAAAGATTTGTTTCCAGCAGAGTCCCCCAGGGCTCCGTTCTGGAGCTCGCAGTGTTTCCAGTTTACGTTAATGGTGATGATATCGGCTCGGTTGCTAATTCTGGGTGATGCCGAGCTATATGGTTGGACTAGTACTAACTCTGACATAAGTCGACTCAAAACTATTTAAATAGGGCGTCTAACTGAGCTGCCGAGCGTCAAACGAACTTTCGCATTTAGAAGTGTAGACGTATTCTTATGGGTCAAAGTGGGCATAGCAGCGCTACCTGCAGCTGAGATGGTGCATTAATTAGGAATACTGCCGAGGAAAACGATCTTTGTGTGTGCGACTATTCAATATAATTGGAAGTGGGGACAAGTATTGCATTCAGGCGGTTAGGCCGGGTAAGTAGAGTCTTAAGGGCTACTGCACAGAACTGTTCGTCCGGAGATGCCAGATGCACCCGTTCTTCTACTGGAAAGGTGCAGACTTAAGTGTCCATCTCTTGCTCAAGATATCGTCCGTTTGGGGGGCGAGCGAGGGTAACGGTCTGTTCTACTAGGACGATTTGAGAAATGAAGCCTCATAGTTATTCCGAACGTCTGGCGAAAAACGGATACTTTCCACTGCTGCATATCGCAGATTGCGTGGGGATCTGACAGGAAGTTCTGGGATTCTGAGAGGTGAACGGAAGGCAGACGAGTCGCGCGCGCGCCTCACGCTTCCCGGCGAGCAAAACGGAACAGCTACAAGCGGCTTTTGGAACCGTAGTACTAACGTTTGTAAGCGTAGTGGGTTGGACGTTTGTAAGCGTAGTGAGGTGGGTGTTTGTAAACGTAGTGGGTGGACGTTTGTAATCTTAGTGGGTTGGGTGTTTGTAAACATAGTGGGGTGGACGTTTGTAAACGTAGTGGGGTGGACGTTTGTAAGCGTAGTGAGTTGGGTGTTCGTAAACGTGTCGTCAGTAATAGAGCCCGCCCGGCGAGCAGGGATTTATGCTTTTTTTAAGACCCGTTTTATAACCCTGAATTGATTCATTGTCAACCAAAAAACCTCTCCAGCTGTAACGAGACTGTACAGTTCTAAACTCTGCGACTGGATGCCAGAGAACAGGTAGGGAAAATTATGCCATACCACTACTACCGGGTGCCGGATATGACTTTTACCTATTACATATTAAGGAAGGATATGCGGGACGGAGTGAGTTAGGATGTTTATTATATTATTATTATTATTAATTATTATTATTATTATTATTATTATTATTTATTATTATTATTATTATTATAGCTATTATTATTATTATTATTATTATTATTATATATATTATTATTATTATTATATCATTCATTCATCATCATCATCAACGATTTGAATGACTTACTGTTTTCTGGTCATGCTAGCTGATGGAAGTTTACGATTCAGTGAAAATACAAAGAGAGGAAACTTCTTTGTCCATCATTCTCTCGGTGATGTCCACTATTACCTATTTTTTTTTAGGTATTATCGTTTTTACAATCAGTGCGGAACCATCCATCTCTCTCACCCGTCACTCAGTATTCGCTTTCTGCTATTTATCCTTTTTTTTCTTTCTTCTTCTCATTCTTTGTTAAATCTAAAAAGAGCTACATTTCAGAGCAAATGTTCCCTATTTTCTTTTTTTTTTCCCTCTTCTATTAAGAGAATTTCTTTCCGTAAGGATTATAAATAAACCATTCCCTCCCCTTTTAAAATTTGTTTTAACCCTAACTCTTCTCATATTTAACAAGCTCCTGTTTTTTAGTTAGTTTTGTTTTTCTTCTCGTTTTAATGGTTTTCCTTAATAAAGTATTCTTTCGTTTCTTTCATTTAGTTATTTGTTTTTATCTCAATCGCTTCCACTCCACTTTCCGGCCAGAATTAAACGCTAAAACAAAACTAATATTCGGTAACTTCCCTTTCACTTTTCTCCTGATCGCTAGTCTGGGATAAATAATCCTAGAGTTCATTAACTTATTTTTAAAAATATATATAATTTTTTTTTAAAAAAATCTTCCTTGTTTCGAAAATTTTAATCGTCCCCTGAAATAACAAACTCATCAGACAACAAAATGGCGAGAGATTAAAACACTGGGTTTATCTCCCCTTACCGGCTGAACTGTACGCTTTCGGTAGCTTTTAGGATAGAGAACTATTTATTGGTGCGGTTGTTGGCCACCCTATCAACGCCGGAGGACCGCTCCGTTCACCCGGCTTATTCGCCCAACACCCCAGTTTATTGGCGCATATTATTTCACAGTAACAGCGATCGATTTAACCTTCTCGGGAGACTTTGGAGATTCCACCTGCCCGAAAGTCGGAAATTTCGCGTTCGAGTGCCCGTCCATCATTGTCTTCTCACCGCATCCGTCGTGGGTCGGCCACCAAGCGGTTCTGCTACTGCGTTGGAATCGAGTTTGTGTTTTTTGGAAAACGCCAAAGCGTAAAAGACACCAGGGTAAAATGTTGTATTTAAAACCAGCAGGGTAGGCGCCGAATTGAACTAATTGCTTTCCTATTTAGGAAGTAAATAAACAGGATTTACTCTAACGGAAGAGTTCGGGGGGTGTAAAGAAATGTCAAATGGAGTGAACAAATGCCAGGGATGGCTACTCACCCGGCCGCATCCTTCATCTGCGCTCCGCGTTTGTCTCGGTTTGCGAAAACACGCGAAAGCTAATGATTTGTGAAAGACAGAATATATTAAGAGCGGGATATGGCAGAGGAATTCGGGGGAAGTGCTCTCGGAAAAGAAAGCTCAACAGGAGGCGGATAGATGAAAGAGGGGGGGGGAGCGTATCAGACGAGGAATATCAGCTTCCGTACGTGTTTGGGAGTCAATTTGAATGCGAAAACAACTTTATCACCAGTGAATTATGTCTCGGGTATCTCCCCGTAACGGCCGGGCGACAGGACGCGGACAACGACTTTATCACGTGGCCATTGTGCAATGCGACTTGACTTCAGAAGGTTTCGGCCCCCTGAACTGGAAGCCTCCTGGACAATAATAAATCTCGTTCGAGAATTAATTTGTACGTGGAAATTCCTTCCTCCTCCTCCTCCTGCCCCCCCCAAACACTCCAGGCTAGCTTGAAACACGAGAACTCTTCCACCGATGGGTCAGACTGGTCGGTCTTGGCGGATAACGCAAGACAATCTTCTGTTTATTTGTTTAAAAGTTGATTTTCCATAAACAAACAAAAATCTTTTAAAACGAATTATTTTTCACACACACAATAAAGTTATCCACCCCGTCCGTCTTTCCCCTTTACTTTCTTCTGTTTCTAGTGCGTGTTTTATTTTTTAGTAGTTTTTAAAAACCTTATTTAATAATTTTATTAACTATTTACTATTATTATTATTATTATTATTCTTATTATTATTATTTATTATTATTATTATAATTGGCTTAACAACTGACTAAGCCTAAACTCATATTTTTTAAAAAAAGTTCTTACTTAAATTAACTGTCAGTCGGTTAGTTTTTGGTCCAGTCGTCTCTCTCGCCCTTGTGTTTTTTTTTGCCTCTCCATCCCAACTGTAAACGCGTCTTCATCCCGCTTCTCCTCACTTTATTCTTTCAAGGAAATCCATCTCTGCTCTTTGTTTTTTAGAAAACAAAGATTCATCAGCATAAAAGAGTATATTGCTGTTAAAGCGATTCCTTTCTTTCTTTTCTATTGCACAATAATAATAATAATAATAATAAAATAATAATAATATAATAATAATAATTAATATAATAATAATAATAAACTAATAATAATAATAATTTATATCGCTTAGTTTTGCTGTCACGAAAACAACGGCATCTGCTGAACTGGTTGTTCTCCGGTGATGATGCATTACATCGAAAGTCAGAGAAAGCGAGGATTCGGTCGGCGGTGGCTGTACTGTATTAAGCTCGTAAGGTACAATGCGCAGTCAGAAATTGTTTATTTTTTTGTTTTTCAAATGTTTACGCATCTCCTATTCTTAAAATTAAATCTTTAAAATCTACTTTCACTCTGTTACTATCAGCTTATATTATATTTGGTTTAAACAGTGCTCTCTTTCCAGCTCTCTCTCTCTCTCTCTCTCTGCTCTCTCTCTCTCTCTCTCTCTCTCTCTCTATCCCTCATCTCTATCTCTCTCTCTTTCCATCTCTCTCTCTCTCTCTCTCCATTCCTCCCTCCAACCCCCTCTCTCTCGTTTCGTTTGTTGTTTGTGTTCTTAATCTTTCATCCTTCATCTTATTTTGTTTCCCGCGTGACAAGAATAGAAACATTTCCCTTCGCGTTTTCATCGAGTGGGAAATCCGTCTGTTTTTTAGGATACGAGCGGCCTTAACGTATTTAAACGATTTTGTAAATAAATAAATGAATTAATTAATTACTACAAATAGTAACGCAATACTAATATTAGTCTTATGTAACTATTTAAATAATTTAGCAACGTCCAGCTACACACAAATCCAGGCAGGCGTATCTACACACACACGCACACGCTCACGTTCACAGTATACAGTAAATAGTAATTAAGCTGTAAAAACATAGTAGCTTTTATGAAGGAGTAGCCGATCGGATTTACCTCAGTGAACCTTCGCCAACTTATTTCTAGTATTTCTTAATGATTTTGGATGAACATCGTTGTTCTGTTCTCGACTGATCGAATTTATATGTTGTTCACCTTATTTTAAGCCTGCAAATTTATCCTTTACTTATTTATAATTTTCCCGTAAATTCACATGTAATAAAGATTAACCAAGCAGATCTAAACAGTCTTTGTCTGGAATATTCCAGAGAATGGCAGAATTAGGGTTAATTGGCCAACCTAACCTATTTCTTTCTGTAATATTGGTAACTTGATTTGTGCCTCATGATCCATTTCTTCCCGACACGAACACTAACGTACCAATTACTGCCTGCTATCTATTTATTTTGTTGCTCTTATTTATCCCTAATACCATTCATCTTTAATGTATCTATTCTTTTACACCCACCCGTTTGTCTCGCTGAGTTAATCTCCTATATCTGTCCTCGCCGCCGATCTGTCTATCTACCTATTGTTTATCCCAAAATGTCCGTGTTCTCATCCACGCCTCCTCTCGTTCTTACGCTCTGTTCATTTATTATTCACATCAGTTACCTTTTGTTTATTCATTCCACACATCTAATCTCTAACTTGTTCACCCACTTACTTTCATTTTACCTTCGTTTACAAATTTTTTCAGACGAGGGCAGAGATTAAAGAGGCGAATCGCTTTGGACTCAAGCGTCCACCACAGACTGGACAGACAAGAGAGATCTTTAAAGTAGACGCTTTGCTTTCCATTTATACCTGTAACAGGTAAATCTGCTAATTTAAAAACAAAAAAACAAACAGGTCTGCTGCCATCGGTTAGAATAGTCGAGGCGATTGCGCTTAGAAAGTTGCTTCGTTCTGTTGTTTTTCATGCTCTTAACGGATTAGGACAGAAAAGGGTTAATGGGTACCTTACTGTACGTCGAACTTTTTTCTCCTCGCCATCGTACGGCAAGAACTCTCCCCAGTCAAAACCCTGCTACAGCAGGTAAGCTCCGGAATACGGCGAAGGATGAAAATTGGATAAAATGGATAAATCAGTAAACACTGCGAGGATGCAAATAAATAGTATGGTGCGTATATATATATATATATATATGGGGGGTTGGAGAACGAAAAAAAGAACGAATTTATGGACAATGTTATCGTGGGACGTCGGAAAATATTTTTCCGGAGACGACCGAGTTTGGGCGCGAGATCATCATCTACGAGACCGGTGACGTCCGGGGAACGACGGCAAATGTTGATGGTTCACGCAACGCATCGAGGAGTGCATTAATCATGAACCGGCTGCGGTGATGGAAATGGTGGAAAAAGAAGAGGCGAAAACTTAAGGACGGAGCCATCTTCCCTTCTTGGTGTCTGATGATTACCACTACATTTCTGTGCTCAGGGTTTATCTAATTGGATTTATTTCTCTCGTTTTTTTGTTCTCCGGTCAGCCATAGCGGGTTAATAAATGCTCCCTTGTTTTTTTTTCGTTTCCGGTCAGCCATAGCGGGTTAATAAATGCTCCCTTTTTTCCGTTTCCGGTCAACCATAGCGGGTTAATAAATGCTCCTTTCAAGAACCCTGCGGGTAACCGCGCATCATGACTGTTAATGAGAGAAATCACAATATTTTTGAAAACAATGTTTTGGACCCCAAGTAAATACTTGCCCCCTTTCTCCCACCCGGCCGGAATTTATAGAATAACTTATTTTACGATTGTCTCCCTTTAGGCCAGATACCGGAAAGGTTTTGCTGGCGGAACAACAACCGGTCTTAGTATCTGACAAAATCATTTTTCTGGTCCAGGCGCTGAAAGTTTTAAAATTATGACTGTTCACGAAGCCAATGTTTGCTTTGTTCTTTCTCTTCCCATCGATACTAAACTGCAGCAATAAGTGTCTACTGTCGCCTCATCTTTTTTCTTTTTTACCTCTTATAAAACATGAGATAAACACTGCTTAATGGCTCTTCAGCTAAGAAAACAATGATCAATCTATCCTGATGTCGTTAACCGAGAGAGAGAGAGAGCCAGCTGAGCAGCTCATTACGATAGTATCTCCGAACATCTATCAACAAGTGACT
This sequence comes from Nautilus pompilius, assembly GCA_018389105.1. Classification (NCBI taxonomy): domain Eukaryota; kingdom Metazoa; phylum Mollusca; class Cephalopoda; order Nautilida; family Nautilidae; genus Nautilus; species Nautilus pompilius. Next base: position 7,785 of record JACATO010000828.1, on the reverse strand, counting down.
ACCTCTTTCATTTTCTTTAAAACATCAGCTGCAGTTTCCTTTTTTCTTTGTCGTACGACGGCGGATGACGTAAAATCGAATCCACTCGATGTAAAGATTACACCTAGAATTTCCGGATCTGTTTACTTTTGTAAATGGTGCTAAACCGCTGTATTTACGAAGATGTAGAAATCCGAAGTTCTGTGTAAATGTATTAATCAGCATAATCAGTGTAATATGATCAATTTTATTTTCACCCCCCCTTTTTGGTCAGTATTTTTTTAAAAAAATGTTTTTCTTAAGGGACTGAATCAGTGTGATCCCTTCTAGGGTGAAAAAGTTTACAAACGCCATAACGGTAAGCGTAGATGTTTTTTTTTTTCTTTTTAAATATGTATTTCCACGTAGATAGTTTAAAGTTTCCTCAGAGATGATTCACTACGTGGACCTAGGAGATTATCCGAGACGGACAATAGGGAGCTAGATCCGTCGTCAAGGGGCGGTGACCGGAAGTGTCCTTTGTGCCAACTGATTTTGATTAAAATGGGTCGCTGGCCATTACGACTAACACTGCAGCCACAACATCTTCAGGGCGATTTCAGTCCATTGGCACCAAAATTTACCAAGGAGCTGAGTCCTCTACCCTTATCGCTGCCTCTCTTTTTAAATATTTTATTAAAGTACGTGATTTTTTGTCAATTTCTTTAAAAAAATTTTTTTCCCGAAACAAAAACAATAATTTCCAACCGCTTCCGCTAATCTGCCAATGTGAGCTAATAAGTAAATAAACTTGAACCGAACTTCAGTGTTATAAAGTCGTTCACAGAACTTGACACGTGAAGCAAGAATCTTCGCCAATTTCCCATCTTATGGGTGAGGTCGGTAATAACGCTTACGAAGAGAAGATAACTCTTTTGATTTTTTTTTAAGAATTGCATCTACAGAAATCGAAATAAAGACTAGCGTTTTAGTACCGATGCTAAAAGATTCACTGATGTAGTCTACAAATAAACTGTTAGAGTAATCAACTGGCCATGAAATTATATTTACTATATTTAGTAATTTACATTTAAAAATAGAAAAGTATTTTAAAAAGTAGAATTCTTCTTTTTAAAATAAGTCCGGATGTTTGTTACAGATAAATGTGTGATTTTTATTAAAATTTTTTTTAGAATTGAATTCCTTCTGAGAAGCGGAATAAAAGAGAGAGAGAGCGAGGAGAGAGAGAGAGAGTTAGCAGACTTCATACTCATGGAGTTCCGGGTTTCTACTATTAATCTACAATAATCTATTTATCTTCACCTGATCAAATGACTAATTCAAAATTAGTCACTCTCGATAACTCTCCGTTTCACGCATCAATCGTAATCGAGCCTTTAACTGGTTTTTTACGAAAAACTTACTAAGCTCATTAACCCTCGATCCCAACCCATTCTTATTAATCAGAACTGGCATTTAAACTGTAAATTTAAAAACAAAATGATCAAATGGGAACTCTGGTTGCTGTTGGTAATAACGACAAATCAGAAAGACAGACAGACAGATAGACAGAGAAAGTGTCAGGCTTCATTGAGATCTAATATACTATGGTATAGTACAATACAGTTTAGTGCTACAACAATGTAATATAGTTCAGTGTAAGTACTATGGTACAGTGTAATTACGAATGGTATAGTAAGTAGAGTACCATTTAGTGTAAGATAGAATGGTCTATAGTACAGCTGATGCATGATGATATAGTAAAATACATTGCAGCATAATATAGTGTTGCATTGTATAGCGCAACGCATCATAGTCTTTATAATGTATACTGTACTAATATGTCATAGAGTTTAATATACTGTCTTTCGGTATACCATAGTTAAGCAGAGTGCCACATAGTACCATACTATACAGAGAAAACGTATCATGGTGTGACACATACAAAGAATAAAGAACTAATCCTTTACTGTAAGTCAGGCATGTTTTAGATTTACTTTATTTTGGGCTGATCAATTTAGTGTGATCCCTAACCCTTTCAACGCGAAGTTTTAATTAACAACAGATTTTGCCTTCGCGGCAGGAAAATCCCCGATCTACAACAGATCTACTATTCTCATCTAGAAATAGAACAAAACTAATCCAATCCACGAGAGTTTCGACCTGCCCGCCGGAGATCAGCAGAGAACTGGTGCCGAGATTCTCGTGGCTGGAACCGTGGGATCCCCATTACCAGAGCGGAGTCCGAGAAGACCGGAAGTTTCGATTCAATGCCATTTCTTGCAGCGTTCTTCGAGGCCTAGCGCTACAACCACCCGTGTACGCTCCTCTTCACCGACGAATATTCAGGAAGAACAACGAGAAAGGTTACGTACGCAGCGGTCGATAACTTCGAGGTCCACTCTCTCTCTCTCTCTGGACTTTTTTGATGCCGAAATTGCGAGTTGCAAGAACTCACAACGTAATTTATATTTTATGATCAAGATGCCGGCACCAACAACAAATGCTAGCAATTATCTACACTGTGGCGATGCCCTTAACTTGCCTGGTGATGAAAGATTTCAGAACTCACGCGAATGCCATTACGGCATTAAGAACATCGTTACGAACGAAATGCGAGTCACCCGGTGTGAAGGATTACCACCCGGCAGGCTCGCATTCAACAGTGCTTATGGAAGTTGCAATTTAAAATTTAAAATTTAAAATAAACAAACTAAAGGAAGACAAACACTAACTCCCGGTTTGCTTTGCATGACAATTTATATGTTTATGGATTGGCGGTGTCACATGACTGCCGTGTACAGCGATCTAGTAGAGGCAGAAATTCTCAATAACTTCGCCCGGTCATGAATAGCAGGTGCACTTTCTGTCGAGACCAGTCTCGAATTTTACTTTCAGTACGGCGCGGCCGGCGCCGTGTGTCGAATCGATGAACCTGACAGCCTTCCGAAGCGATAAATCTCTGTTGACATTATTGCAATAAACGTCGCGATCAGGGGATCTATCTACGCCACGGCCTACAGCACGGCACCACGTGGACTTTGGGTAAATGCCCTCCACCCTTCACGATGACGCAGATCGATGAAAAAAAACTAAATTAAACGAGACCAGAGAACTTTTCGATTGGTTATTTTTTATCGAGTCGTTTCGTCGATACCAGGGTAATCAACAATGCTAACACCAAATAAGTGGATGTCGATTTCATTAAAAAGAAAAACAACAACACCATCAGTTTTTAGAAATATACCTGCTGTCTGACGTCAGCGGTACCGTCACCACGTGCTATTAAGTATATATTTTCAAAATTCCTATTTATGTCTGTCCATCTAGTGGATAAATGATTGACCGATTTATTTATTTATAGCTGGAAAAACTTACAAATAATTTTTAAAATACCAAATATTAACGATGTCAGAAATGTTTACAGACAAAATCTTTCGGTTCTCCAGATTTTTAATGCAAAAGTCGTGAGCGGAATCTGTCTGTTTTACAATGTTGAGAGCAGAAGGGAGACAAAGGCTTTATATATTAATGGCTTTGATTTTACTTAATAGCGGCATTAAGTGTTTTTCTTTGTCTTTTTGACCACAAACAAAAATAAATCGCGTAGATATTGTAACTTATTAAAATCCATTTTACCCACGTTAATAATGGTTTTCTCAGATTCTTAGAGGCATCCTTTGTACAGAGTAATTAATATCTGAACGAATTTCCATTCTATTTCTTTTTGTTGTTCTGCACAAACAAACTGTCTGAATAATTAGATGTCATCCTCGTTATCGTTATTGTTATTGCTCTTGTCACTATCAACGTTTTGCCGTAATTGTTGTCATTATCGTTGATAGTATTGCTATTGTTCTTGCTTATGTTATTATTGTTGTTAATATTGTTGTTATTATTGTTATTGTTCTCGCTTTTGTTATTATTTGTGTCATATCGTTGTTCTCGCTTTTGTATTCTTGTTGTCATCGTTGGTATTATTGCTATTGTTCTCGCTTTTGCTATTCTTTGTCATCGTTGGTATTATTGCTATTTTTCTCGCTTTTGTTATTCTTTTTTCCATCGTAGGTATTATTGCTATTGTTCTCGCTTTTGTTATTCTTTTTTCCATCGTAGGTATTATTGCTATTGTTCTCGCTTTTGTTATTCTTTTTTCCATCGTAGGTATTATTGCTATTGTTCTCGCTTTTGTTATTCTTTTTTCCATCGTAGGTATTATTGCTATTGTTCTCGCTTTTGTTATTATTTTTTCCATCGTAGGTATTATTGCTATTGTTCTCGCTTTTGTTATTCTCGTTTCATCGTTGGTATTATTGCTATTGTTCTCGCTTTTGTTATTCTTTTTTCCATCGTAGGTATTATTGCTATTGTTCTCGCTTTTGTTATTCTTTTTTTCCATCGTAGGTATTTTTGTTATTGTTCTCGCTTTTGTTATTCTTTTTTCCATCGTAGGTATTATTGCTATTGTTCTCGCTTTTGTTATTCTTTTTCCATCGTAGGTATTATTGCTATTGTTCTCGCTTTTGTTATTCTCGTTTCATCATTGGTATTATTGCTATTGTTCTTGCTCTAGTTATTCTTGGTGTCATTATCGTTCTTATTTGTTGTTGGAGCTGGTATCGTTTTCGTTATTGTCGTTTTGCAGTTATCGTTGCCATTGTTGTGTTTTTTTTGTTGTTGCTGTTATTGGATGTTATCGTTGTTTTGGCTGCCATAAAAAAAAAAAATCACTAAAAATGCAATTTTCTTCTTCTTCCAGTAAGAAGTTGAGCCCTCTCCCCGGGTTAAGAATCGAACAATTAAGAAAGCGCAACTAGACCGAACGATCAGCCCCTCGGTCTAATCCGCCCAACCTGGATTTTTTTCACATCGGTTCTGTGTTTTGAACTGTTTTACTCATCAGTGATCCGAACCCATCCCCGGGGAGTTTGGTAAGATACCCCTGTTTACTGATCCAGAAATTAAAAGAACCACCACTGCGTCTGGCGTAATAGCTTCATTTGATACGCGCACTCACTGCCCGCCCGCCGCTACATATTTATCTCTCTGCCGGAGAAAAGTACATTTCTTTAAAAAGCCAGCAAAGATGCGCGCTCTCACGTGGCTGTCCCGTCGTAACGACTACTCGTCCTCCACCATAAAAGCACCGATCTGTCACCAGCAGCTCTACCAAGTCTTGTTCGCCACCCGCTCGCCTACCTACACACCTATCTGCTGCTTCCAGCTTGTCAGATGGTCGGCTCTTTCATGTTCGATCAATGAAGCTGAAAATTTGTTGGCGTCCATTTTCCCCGCGTTTATTTCTGACGCTCTTTGATCTTTATTTATTAAAAATTAATCTTATATCTATTGTCTCTTATTTCACAATAAACAACTGTCGTTTTATTTCGTTTGTTTGTCTCTCTCTATTTGATAGTGGGCCCATAATTTAGAAATATGTCTGATGGTGATCCTAATGAAAATTCAAACACTTTTTGTGCTGAGTGAAACAATCGCATGTTTAATAAAACATTGGCTAACTACCTCTCTCTCTCTCTCTCTCCTAATGTCTCTACCCCTCTCTCTCTCTCTTTCTCTCTCTCTCCTAATCTCTTCTAATCTCTCTATCCTCTCCTCCTCATTTTCGCTCTCCTCTCTCCCTCCTAATCTCTCTACCCCTCTCTCCCCCCTCTCTCCTCGTTTCTCTCTCCCATCTCTCTCTCCATCTGCCTCCCCTCTCTCTCTCCTAATCTCTCTAACCCCCTCTCCTCTCCTTTTCTTCTCTCTCATCTCTCTCTCAATCTCCTCTCCCCCTCTCTCCTCTCTCCTCTCCTAATCTCTCTACCCCTCTCTCCTCATTTCTCTCTCTCTCTCCTCTCTCTAAACTCTCCTCCCCTCTCGCTCTCTCCTCCTCTTCTCCCTCTCCTCATTTCTCTCTCTCTCTTCTTATTTTTCTGATAGCACCTACAAAACTATTTGAAGCATCATTCAATATCATTATAGATAATAAATCATAATCTCTTGTAATTTCAAAATAAACAAAAGTATAATGCAATAAAAAAGATGAATACAATAATGAAATTAAAAAGAAAAACAAAGTAGCGTTTAAAGGAACAAACGAAATGGAAAACCGATAAGAAATTTGAAAACAGAAATACCAAATTAAACAAAACGTATTTAGGATAGATTGATTAGTCCCAGAAACACTGAGAAAGATTTCATTTTGTAAAATCAGAAATTTTAGGAAGGTTCAATTTCAATTTTTATTTTTAAAAAAAAAATGAAAAAAATCTGTTTTTACCAATGTTCTGGAAATAAATTAGTTTTGAAATTTTATTTTTTAAGCACCTTTCTGTGTAGCCGCTGTCGTTATCGATGTCATTCTGTTCGTTATCGATGTCATTCTATTCGTTATCGATGTCATTCTGTTCGTTATCGATGTCATTCTATTCGTTATCGATGTCATTATGTTCGTTATCGATGTCTTTCTGTTCGTTATCGATGTCATTCTATTCGTTATCGATGCCATTCTATTCGTTGTCGATGTCATTCTGTTCGTTATCGATGTCATTCTATTCGTTATCGATGCCATTCTATTCGTTATCGATGTCATTCTTTTCGTTATCGATGTTATTCTATTCGTTATCGATGTTGTTCTATTCGTTATCGACGGTACTGTTCAGCAAGTTAATTTAGTTTGGAACCAACCTATTTTAACTTCTCTCCGGACTAAGTATATCTGTCTCTCTCTATTTGTTTTAATCATATCCGACGTTTAAATGAATCGCTGAAATAATTACATATGTAAAACAGTTCTATATATATAAACAGTAAGTTTTTCTTTTATGTACGGTACCATGAGTGTGTTAAACACGGGAGCGTGGGTAGATTCTTTACCGAACTGAAGAGGTTTCTCTTTCGGCCCGTTCCCCGTGTAGCCGATCATCCGGCCCAGAGCTGCAGTCTGGAAGTGCGAAAATATCTGCCTTTGTTTTAAAGATGAAGACAGAACTGAAACCGTTCGAAAAATCGACAAAGTCAGGAAAGAACAAAAAACAAACAACGCGATTCCGGTTTTTCTGTCAAGTTTGGCGTTTCTAAGGCTGGTGTTTCGTTAGACAGGGCGAGTGGAGGACAGAATCACTCGGTCTGTTTAAAAGTTTACTCGGAAAGCGAACGGGGGAGAGAGAGAGAAGTTGTGAAGGGTTCGTTCCGACAGAAAGACCAGAATCTTCTTTACCTGGCGGGTTGGATGATGGGGGGGGGGCTGCCACCTCAAAAAAAAAAAATTACGACGCTGGAGAATTAATATTTTTAACGAATTTTCCCAGCTAAGCAGAGGCGACACCAGAAGGAAACCGTGTGGGGCGAGTCCCAGTCTTCCGACGTTATTTGCAATGATGGTTTTTAAAATACGGATTGGATAATAGTAGGTAGAAAATCTACTTCTGTATCATTGTGTTCGTCGATTCGTTTCCGATTTACGGAAGTAAACTGACTCCCCTCCCCGCAGTGAAGTCGATCGGAGCTGGAGAACGGACCGCAGACTCAACGGGATTCTTCGTTTAGAGGAGAAAGAAAGATGAGAATCGTCCTCCGCGTGGAGAGAACGCGGCGATCGGCTGTACCAAGTCTCCGAAGAGTAAAAGACCGTGGCTGTCTGGGTTTACCGTTCGCCTTTTCCCCTCCCACCCCCCTCCCGCCCCCCCCGTCTCTCGTAATTAACGTAATTACGCGGCCAGTATAGAGTTAAATGAGACAAATGGGCGCTGAAAACGGAGACGTGATAGCGGAAGAGAAGTGATAATTATCTAGTGTCGATGTTAGTTAGTAGAAAAAACTTTGGTT
>JACATO010000827.1:5000-10451 GCA_018389105.1 Nautilus pompilius | reverse complement strand
GTTTCAAATACCCTGTTGTTACTTTCCGCAATTCGTCCAAGGTGTTTGGCTGCCGTTTGACTTTCTCGGTAGCCGTATAGTCCCACATAGCCCCAGTCAACGGTACTCCGAGCGGGTCACGTGGTCTTTGCGGTGTGCTTCCCGGCAGCCTCTTCGTGTTCCAGATAAATTTTCAGCCCAATGACGTCATGTCCAGGGGTCAGCGCCATTCTGGAAGATGGATGAATCGCAGCCAGATGGAATATCTTCCCGAAAGAATGGCTTGATGGATAAGGAAGACCCGTCCGAACTCGGCGACCACCGCGCTACATCCTAGGCTTTGTTTTACAAATCCCTACGGCCCCATCACCTCAGAGTTTTGCTTTCGGGTCCTTCTGGAATATTATGTCGGAGGGAGGAGGGGGAAAGATGCAGTCTGCCGCACGGAGTAGCCCTCACTAGCCCAAAACTTCCATTTTCCATTCGCTTCCCGCCGTAGCATTCGCCGCACTGCACTAACATCGCCGGCTAGGGGCACTTTCCGATTGGTGGCGCGACGACCAATCACAGCGCACTGTATCAGCACGTGACTGCACGCCACGGAGCATCTCGTTGCGCCGCGCACCAACAGTCTCTACGAGAAAGATGGCCTCTCCGCTTTGGAAACGACCCTGACGGTGAGGCGCAGTGACGTAGTTATCCGCTAGAGGGCGCTGCCTGTTTTCTCGCCGTCACGAGAGGGGAGGGGGCAGCACCACGGTAGAAAAAGACAAAACAAAATTATAGAAAATTATGAGAATTTTTTTTTGGCAAACCGGTCAATAGAGTCGACAACCGGTCTACCCGACCCCAAGGATCGGACGGGTGCAAATAGCACCCGGATCGGTCGCTCGGATCAAAGGAGCCACATGCCGAATACCAACGCGCTGTGCGTAATGCACGCACCTGTCAGTTGCAGTTGCTCATCTTCTGCGCACATCTGTCTCTTTATAAATAGTCTTGGGGTGAATACCGCAAATGATTGGAACGGTCGTGTATTCTGTACCAAGAGAAGCACGCATTGCTTCTCAGCAGGAAGCCCGTTGAATTAAACATTAGTGGGCGTGGAAAATTGAAAGTTTGAAACCATTTTCGTGGTTGACGGATTGGAAAGTTCATCCTAATCGATGGAGTTTACTACAAGAGGAAGGCATCGAGCAGTCCTATAGCATCAGACTCCTCCACCTTCTGATGGAGCCCTGGCTTCATCGCGCGACAAGTTTATGATCCCCAAACGACACGAAACCCAATAAGCAATTTCTATTTTAAAAAGCGGATAAAAATCCGGAAAGATGAATAGTCTACTTCAAGTCCGACGATCTTAATCCTATCGATCGCGTCTGGGATGAAGAGGAGAAGACGGTTGCGACTGAGGAGGTAAGCTATCGTTTGGCGGTCGCGGAATAATTTAAGGGAGGAATGGAAATCTCTCTGCACGCTTAATAACCAAATAAAGGAATAGTTAGGAGAGCAGAACAGCCCTTAAGCACACAGAATAAAAAGCTCTGTGCGATAAAAGTTTTCATGTGAGCGTTTTATAACACCTTTCATTGTAAGGATTTTATGGCAGTCGTGATATTTGCAAATGGCTGGAGGCCGGACCACGCTGTCTGACTTGTGTTTCCTAACGTCTATCACCATCTCTGTTTTCCTTTTTACAAAATTGCCGACGTTTCGAGGGCCAGTCGTCATCCTCCGAATGGTCACTCTAAAGGATGGCAGGTCACGTGAAAATTACTTTCGTTGACAGCGTTGGTTTCAACGCCACCTACGTCTTGATAACTTTATTTCTTTTGGCGTCGGGGACAGATTGATGAAGGCCCCTTAACCACAACATCTCTTCATTAGTCGGAGAGAGATGGGAGTGAGAGAGGGGAGAGGAAGAGATGGAACAGAGAGAGAGAGAGAGGTTGGAGAGGAAGAGATGAGAGAGAGAGAGAAATGAGAGAGAGAGGACATCATTACAGAGAGATATGACGTCAGTACATAGATAGATATGACGTCATTACAGAGAGAGGGGACGTCATTACAGATAGATATGACGTCAGTACATAGATAAGATATGACGTCATTACAGAGAGGGGACGTCATTACAGATAGATATGACGTCAGTACAGAGAGAGATGAGAGAGAGGACGTCATTACAGAGAGATATGACGTCAGTACATAGATAGATATGACGTCATTACAGAGAGATGGGACGTCAGTACATAGATAGATATGACGTCATTACAGAGAGGGGGACGTCATTACAGATAGATATGACGTCAGTACAGAGACAGATGAGAGAGAGGACGTCATTACAGAGAGATATGACGTCAGTACATAGATAGATATGACGTCATTACAGAGAGAGAGAGATTCTCGGCTATAACAGGTAAGGAATTAATAGTCGAATGGCTTCCCTTTACCTCGCTGCGAAGACCCTGCTAGAACAATTTATTTTAGATGTTGGAGGAAGCTGACTGGGACGGATGGTTAAAAAGGATCGAGGAGAAACGATGGTGCGAGAATCTCGCCCCGCCACCCCTGGGCTATTTGTGGGTGCCACCCTCTGTTTGAAATTGAACTTCTCGACAGCGCCTCACCATCGTAGTCTGACGCCATTAGTTACTTCACACCAACTGTGTTGTGGGAAACGTCTATCTCGAGGCGTGCTTCTGACTCGTTTGCGTGACGTCACCTTCAGTATATAATCCCTTCCCAGCTCCTCGTGGGATGTATCCGCTCAGAATGGAGGAAAAGAGGCTCTGTCAGAGATGGATACTGTGACGAAAACAGGTAAATACAGGTGATGCCGAAATTAACGGTGTACCTTTGATGGCAAGAGGTGGAGACGTTTGCCCGTTTTTTGGAATATGAAGGAAACTCTAAGAGGGTAATTTAGGTAATCACGCGTGCATACTGAATACAGTTTACATGGCTAATCACTAAAACCGGAAACAGAATTAAAGAAGAGGAATAAATGATCAATAACTTTTAGCGGTTCGATATTAGAAAACATCCTCAGCATTATAATATTGTTAATGGTTGCAATATATACTGGAAAAACAAAATAATAAAGTTTTGTACCCGTTCACTGGCTTAAGCAGACAGGCCTATCTGCACCATTTTTATTATTATTTATCTTTTTCTTAAGCGATCTTTTTAATACGTTTTTCTACCGGCAGGGGAGCATCTTTATGGTTGGCATGAAACCCAGCTAGATATTCTAAATCTACGTTAAATATAAAATCAATCCTTGGCCAAATATCAGCATTCTACGCATTTAATGAACTGGCCGAATGCTTATTTGGCAGAAATTTCCAAGCTGAAATGAACAATACCTTATCATAGAAAGGGGGGAAATATTTACGAGACGCTTTTCTTTCTGTATTGGTTATAGACGGAGCATCAGGTAATCGTGGTTTGCAGGTGCGTCTTCGCCAAAAGCTAATTACTCCGAGGTGGATGAGACACCATGATGGAAACTAGGGACTTGACCATCGGTGTATATCGTGTAAGTTGGCTAGTCCCAGTCAATACATCAACAGCATCTAAACTTTTATACGAAGCCACATCTAATTCACTTCAAGACGATTTTATTAAACATGCCGCCCCCTATTTTGAGGCGATATTTCTGAAAGAACCATTTTAGAACGTCGCAGATCTGCCCGGTGGCTCGCGAGAATGTAGTTCCGAATCTCTTGGGCGTTCTATGTCATCCACCGACATCCCTCGACGGTCAGCTGACTTCTGCTTCGTCAGACATCGCACTCGCTCAGCAGTTTTCTCGTCAGGGGGTTGCCGGCTGACCGGCCGCATCATCGGACCGGCATCCGCTTATTTACCTACTGGGTTATGTATGCTCTGAATCGTCGCCGCCCTGCAGGATGCGGTCTGCATCCTCAAGGCGTTAGCCAGAGAATCGTGTTACACGAGTAGGATATTAGCTAGCTGCCTCATCAATCTCCACCCCTCTATTGCTGTATCATGACAGGTTCACGAATCTATAGAAATTCCCACTATTTCTCGAGATGGTCTTGTTTATCACCGGTCAATAGATAGGCGATAAATCTTTTGTTATCTTTGCTGTTCTATGGTGTCCCGAGTGATTATATGATAAAATAATCGTATTTATATAAGCAACAAAAAGAAAGAAAGAAAGATAGATTTAGCGGAGACATTGAAAGGCTTAAATAACGAAATCAAAAAGCCCATTTTTTTCATACAGGAAACAAGGAACCAATTCTAGAATTTTCTTTATAAAAAAACTAGAGAGAGAGAGCGAGAGAGAGAGCGAGAGAGAGAGAGAGAGAAGAGCGAGAAATCACAGCATTTCTTTCCGTCTGTTTTATGCGAAATCCATCAAAATCTACCATCGTCGAGCACGCATGTATACACGTGGGGGGGGGTTATCTCCCTTTAACTACGTATGGCATATTTTTCTTACGCGCGAGACAGTGACGAAGGAAAATCATTCTATGGCATTATTACTGTTCCCCCTCCCTCCCTCCCTCCCCGGCACCACTTGATCTTCGCAGTAAATATCCGTTAAAATAGCATTTAACAAGCACAAACAAATAAAAGATGGCCGAGGGAGAGCCGTCAGTTCTTCTGGCTCAGTTTCCGTGCTTCTGCCTCTCGCGCGCGCCAAGCCAGTTACTGCGGACCGGTCGTCACGAATGAAGGCGGGCACATTTCTCATGGCAAAATAAAAAAAAAAAAAAAAACGAATCTTGTCCGAAAGTTCGAAATATATAAAACATTTAATTTTTTTTTTCGGTATGTACAGATCTTCCGGCACTACACGGGATATGAGATAGTTTCGCTGCGAGGCCATCAGTTCACCGACCGGCAGAACATCAAACAACAATGGATGCCAGGGGGGCGCAACTCCGACGGATACTAAACTTTTCTAAAAAAAAAAGAGACAAACAAACTCGAGAGTTCAGATGCGTGGTCCACGCATTCTATGTGGTACGGTGTCGTGGGCCCTTGGGAAGTTGGGGCCGTGTCACCGGAAACCACGGGCAGCCCGGAAGTTCCCGATGTAGTTCGGCTTTGGCCGGCCTAACGAAGGCACCCTCCTGGAAATCGTCATTTTTCGGATGCGGGGAGAAAACTCAGGTGGCCGGCTGCTGGAGAAGAGCAAGAAGGAAAGGTGGGCATTTATTCCGTATTCGGTAGAATATGTAGCTTTAAAAGACGAGTTAATGGACGCGTTCCTGACAGCCTTTCGTACAACCGGTTGTCTTTGCTAAGCCGTGGCCCCGCCTCCACCCGTTCTTTAGGATCTGTCGCGGTAGCGGGAGATGCGGGCAGAGACTGAAAGTCATGGTAGCTGATCCGCGTCGTAAATGGGGCTGACCGGGCTTCGGAGGAACGAAGAGGACGGTCCCGTGCTGGCAGAGGCACGGTGTCGAGACGGGGTGTCTTATCCGTCGCCCATGG
>JACATO010000827.1:0-2500 GCA_018389105.1 Nautilus pompilius | reverse complement strand
CCGCGGCGGCACCACTCTGGAGAACTGTTAGCGGAGCGATCTCGAGCCCGCCTTTTCGGTTGTCGAAACTCTACGTCAGACAAATTAAAAACGAGATCTGCCATCGAACGTAACTGCAATTGATATATATATATATATTTTCGGTTTATTAACTCTCTGCCTCTTTCCTCCTCTCGCTATCTATTCTTCATCAGCCGGTTGTGTGGATTTCCCCAAAGTACCTCCCCTCTCCCCCTCCCCCTTTCTCTGCTCTCCTTCGGCCTCTAAAAAAATAAAAGAGTTCCGATGGGAATTTTTCTCGCTGAAGTCGGAAGTTCCGGGCTCTTCGTCACGGTCTCTTTTAGCCAGGGTTGTCTCCCCCCTTTGCAGAGGCTGGGGAAAACCGTAGCATTATTTTACAGATCAAGGTACAGTGAACCCCACACCAAGCACATTTGCCATTAAATGTCAATGAGTACATGTTGTGTTGGCTTTGCTTTCAACCGAGAACGACAAACTATTCATGGTTTTAGGACCCCTCTTCCTGGCCGTTGGTGCTACGCGCCGCAGAACGACTCTCATTAAGTCAGACTGGAGCAGATAAGGTGGAGTGGGATCCATCCTTTCGGCATGGCACATTAATGCGAACGCGAGGCTCCGTGCAGCTCTTCAATGTACGCGCTTATTCTTCTTTCAAAGCGGAACTGCTGATTGATAGGGGGAGAGAGGGGAGTTTCATTAAAAAGATATAGGGCGCGCTCTCTCTCTCTCTCTCGCGAGCTCTCTCGCGCGCTTCTCGCGCTCGCTCGCGCGCGCGCTCGCGCGCGCTCCGGCCGCCCCGAGCATCAGCAGCATCAGCTGCGCGCGTCCCCCCTCCTCAGCATCATCAGCTCGCTCCGCCCCCGCCCCCCTCATCATCGCATCAGCTCTCCCCCCGCCCTCAGCATCAGGATAGACTCGCTCCTCCTCGCCTCATCATCATCATCGCGCTCCCCCCTCCCGCATCAGCATCAGCAGCATCAGCTCGCTCGCTCTCTCTCATCATCAGATCTCTCTTCCCCCCCCCCCCCCAGATCATCAGAATATCTCTCTCTTCGCCTCTCCCGCCCCTCCCCCCCATTCGCATCATCATCGCTCTCTCCCCCTCCCTCATCATCATATCTTGCTCTCTCTCTCTCCTCAGGATCATCACTCTCTCTCTCTCCCCCTCCCGCCTCATCATCATCATCATAATCTCTCGCCCTCCCTTCCCTCCTCATGCAGATATCATATCTCTCTCTCTCTCTCCTCTCCTCATCAATCATCATCTCTCCCCCCCTCCGCCTCATCATCATCTTCATCTCTCTCCATCCTCTCTCTCCTCCTCATCATCATCATCTCTCTCCCCCCCTCCCTCATCATCATCATCTTCATCTCTCTCCATCCTCTCTCTCTCTCCTCATCCATCTCTTCGTCTCTCTCTCTCTCTCTCTCTCTCTCTCTCTCTCTCTCTCTCTCTCTCTCTCAAGCTTTTTCTCAGCTTGCAATCACTCCTGCACGGAATAAAAGAAGCAGTAACCAACCCGGCAGAAACAAGGAGAAGAGAAATAAACAAAAGACTGGTTCATTTGAATTTCGGAACAAGAAATCTTTCAATAATTGAAGAGATTTGTCCTGAGCTTCGAAACACGATCTCGGACCGTCACGCTAATCCCGTGAGCTCGTCGTTCAGCAGAAACCATTCGGAGAGAAAATCGGATGCAGATCGCTTCAGTCAACGAAAATTAAATTAAATTAATTTTTTTTTTTTTTTTGCTTTCCGATCTAGTCTCTGTTCTTGAAGTTTTATCGTTGTGGTGGTTTTTTTCCTCCTTTTTTCCCCCTCCTATAGATGAGTTAAAGCTGGCTGTCTATCGCGGTAACTCGAGCGAACATCAACGTTACGCAGGCTTCGCGATTTCTGATTGCGTCTCTCCACTTATGCGGATGATTGAAAGAGTTTCGGGCCCTCTGTCGGCGATCGCTTTAACTCGGGGGATCGCCTACCGCTATCTACAATCGCTCTGAATGCCAAAATTACCAACTACGGATAATCAGCACGTACAAGAAAGATGGGGGAGAAATCAGTCGATCACATGTTTCTGTATCTATACTACAGACACCGCTTTAACGTTAAAAATTAATTTACACAGAAACCGTGCGGAATGTGATTCATGGCCTGACAGATATCAACCGCGCACATGTTGTCGAACGACCTGCCGACCCGTGGAATTACCTCCCCTGTAGAAGCAACCGTATTACGTCATTATATGGCGTCTTTGGCAGTGAAGACTAAGAAATATCTGTTCTGAGATCCACTTCTCCAGTTTCCCCGCGGACGGAAGAAAGTTAAGTACAGCACTGAGAGTGTTCTCGCCCCTTTACTCGAACCTTTGTTTTAGACCCTGTCTAGAGTTCTCGGTCCAGGCCTGGTAAGGATGCTAGCGGCGTGAAAAACGAGCAAAGAGGCGCGTCGCGCGCTCGCCCGGCCGATGGCGCGCCT
>JACATO010000826.1:0-11660 GCA_018389105.1 Nautilus pompilius | reverse complement strand
AGAGATCGGTACTCACCATTGTGAGTCTGGTAGGGAAGCCATGTATGCTGCGTGTTGATGATGAGCATTACCATCGAAGTTGCTGCACTGCTCGCCCTCATGTCGTTATCCTGGGAGCATGGTGAAACACAGTGAAGACACGGGCCGCTAGTCTACATATCTTTCCAGGGTTGCAGCTGCTCCTACTCTTAGCGAATGTGAAAAGCCTTCAGATTCCATATATTATATGTATATTTCACTACAAAACCAGCAGACAGCGAATTGTTTGTTTTTTTACTTTGTTTCTTTTAAATGAAAATTAAGTTGGCAATTAATTTCTTCGGCTGAAAACCTTTTTGAAACTCTTACTAAGGTATCTGCATTTTTTTTTACGGTTCCTCGCTGGTTAATCCAATGTGCACTTAAAAATAATGGAAGTTTTCTAAGTTACGGGTCGGCGTGGCCCCTAACTCTCTCGCTTTTGGGGGCTTTGATTCGGAAAAAAAAAAAAACGTTCAGAAGTTAAGAAAAAACACCTCAACAGATAAAACGGGTGAAGTTTGCCCAAAGCCCGAGGCGATACGTTCACGCGTTAACCCTTTGCGCGCGGACAAAACACGTGACCAATGCGCACGCACACACCCACACACACACACACCACACACCCCGTTGGCCGTTCTTACCTTGTTTCTACAGAGCCGGAATTCTTCGAAGGGGCCTACACATTCCTTGCCTCCAAAAGCAGGGCTAGGGGAAAAAACAACACAACAATAATGAGCGATCTTGGCTCCGACTTATATCAGTCGGCGAGATTAACTCTGATCCGCGATTTACGTGGTTTTCGGGGGAGGTGGGAAAAAAAGACTTTTTTTTTTTTTTTTTTTACAATCTCACGTGGTATCTAACCCCGTGTTGGAGACAAGAGCTACTCTCAGATGCGAATCAGTCCTACCTTGGAGAGTCGCATCTCCGCTGTCTGAAGCTGGCTCCGACTCCGCAAGTAATCGAACACTCACCCCACCGGCTCCAGCTGCTCCAACCCCCGTGTATGGGGTACAAGGTACTCGTGTACTCGCACCGTCCGTCCTGGCACCACTGACATAGACAAATGCACATTTAAATCTTTCAAACCTGATTTCACCAATCGGAAATAAATGAAAAGGGGGAGGAAAGGGACAGGGGGCTCCAGCTGTTGTATTCGAGTTTTAACAACGGAGATTAATGCGAAAAAAACCCAGCTTAGTTGTAGAAAATCGTTCTTCTGTTCTGGTTAATTAATTATCGTACAACTTGCTTTTGTCTCCCTCCCGACGTATAAATATAAGAGTTATCTTTTTTTCGCCCCCTTAGAAATAATTAAATCTCAGATAATAGGATGAAATAGAAGCAATGCTACCTCTGCGTGTATGAGACGGTTTTCTCAGCGTAAGAACGTTAAGCAAAACTCTTTGGGGGGCAGGTCACGTGAGCGATATATTCGCTTAAAACATTAACTGTTTTTTTTAATTCTATATACTTGTCCTCGTGCCCCGCCGGGTCCATCCCGTGGTCCTAAGGCGGATGGCGGAGTTTAATCGACGGAAAACGTCTTCCCGAGAACACGAGGTGCTCCAAACAGGACATTTTCTGAAGCTGTGCGATGGAGATTTCCCACATCCTGTCTGTCGTCCCCCTGTTATCCAATGGAAGTGCTCGCTCCTGTCACAAATGTCTATAGCTCCCACACTCTCCAGATTCTCGCACCCTGACAGCATCTCTCTTTTGAACGGCACCGCCACATCTATCGGCAGCCCCGCCTGCTCCTTCTTGTCTTTGATGATGGCCGGTCTGCTATTCGCTCTGATGTCTCTGTCTGTCTGTCTGTAGTTAGGTGACCCATATTATTATTAACAACCGAATTAATTAAATACTTTATTTATTACTTTATTATTTTAAGGTCTGGTGGCTGTTATAAACGGTAATGATTACGTCAATATTACGTAATTTGAGAAAACTGATGCTTGACAAGTACTGATGAGGAAAAATTTGCAAACAGTAAACCGTCTTGAAAAACTCGAATTCCAGTTGTCTCCCCTCGATACTATTTCAAAACTTTCTTGCAGCAGCCAAACAAAAATATGGGAGATAACTCGCGTGCAACTTTTAACATTTTAATACATTCTTCGGCTGACCTCTCTACAGTAATTTGTGCGTTAACCACTTTAAGACGGACTTGTACCTTATTACTTCAGCAATTTGCAAGTCATCGTTCTAAGATTTTTTTTTGCAAGCTTTATTACGGACAATTCCAGTGATAATTACTGCCAAAATTACTAGCCCATTTTTTTTTTCCATTGTACTTGAGACCCCCACTTTTCCTTTACCATCATAAACACCACAAATTGGCTGTGTGGATACTAAAAGAAATTGTTTAAATGCATGATTGTGCCGCATTTTGATATTAACTCTATGATGAACTCTGGTTTCCTTATCTCTCTGTTAAGCACATAAAATCAATAAAAAAATTATCAGTATAGGTCCTGTGTGAAATGAGTTTAAAAAAAATGCTGGTTTCACACTTCAACTAGCTGGAGGGGTGGACGCAGCATCTCACCTTGCCATATTCACACTTAGTTCCGGAAAGAGGGGAACCATGCTTGGTCCGGCATAACAGGTAGTTGTTCCTGTCTTACACCACAATTGGCTACAGGGATCTTGGTCGAACTGCAACGGAAAGTCAATATATATATATATATATCAGAGCACTGTCTGGAAGAGAAGAGACTGCTGGGGAAGTGTCCGAATTAACCCTCTACTTTCCGAAACAACACGCCATCAATACCGTTCGGTTTATCCTCGGCGATAAAAATAATGAACGGGTAAAGTAGAAGGTGGTGATTTTGGTCCCGACATAGCGCCGCTCAAACACAGCGAACAATAATAGAAGGGCGAAGAGGAGCAACTCAGCTGGAGAAGTCTGATGAGAAAATTCTATAGCCCAGAACCTACCGTTCCGCAATGGCTGAACTCTTTGCCGAACTCCTGCAGACACTGTTCGTCCAGGCTCCATTTTATCCCCATCGGTGTGGGCACGGTAGGCCAAGCGCCACGCTTCGGATTGTTACGCAGACACGTGAATGAGCTGATAATAAACACGAAAAAGAAGAAATCGATAATTAAATAAGATCGATGAGGTGCACGTATTTTAAAATTTTGATTCTCATTCCGCTTTTACCCTTTTCTTTCTTCCCCCTACACAGTTATTTCCCTTCTATTATTCTAGTTATTTAATTTGTAAAGTTATCTCCCTTATACCGCTTTTATTAATTTCCTCATTATTTTCAAAAAATTAATTCTCACATCCCGTAATTTAGATAAAAATTACCTAAATTCGTACAGATGTATATTCCAGGAGTGAATTTTTTTATTTTAAGCAACTTAAAATACAAAGTTAATATTAATTGCATTTCGTCTCAAATAAATAATGTATAGAATTCACGTGTGAACGATTAATGCATCTGAAGTCTTCCTATCCAAAATATTATTTTGTTACCCAGAAATGTTTTAAGAATAACAAATCTAATTTACTTACATATATTCAAAAACAAGTATATATTTACAGTATATTTCTACTTTTAATGTTTATTTAAATGTCACAAATTAAAGATATTATTAGGAAGAAAAACTATAAAGGAATGAAGTATATTCGTTTAAAGGGATTTGTTTGAGAGAACAGCTTTAAATGTAGGAACCCATTTGCACTTTGTGTGCGTATTTAGGGAGTTACCGTCAGACTCGACAGTATTCAAAATTCTGCTGGTAAGGTTCACAGAGAAATGGAAAAATGGGGGGGTTCAAAAAAGAATTCCCTTAGCGATCGAGTGGAAGCGAGACTTACTTGATGACGTACTTCATTTGTCGTCTGCTACACTCCGACCAGTAGTACATGTCGAAGGATGACTCCACCATCGGAGCCATAATGGTGCCTTTGTACTCCGAACCGTGGCACTGGTTGCCCTGCCCGTCGTGTTGCAAGCCGAATCTACAGTAAATATTGGTAAATCTCTAAGACCGAAGAGGGCCCAGTCTGGCAAAAGAGGCGAGGGGGAAGCGGTTGACGCGAATTCACTCTGGTTGAGCGAAATAGCTACGGCATACTCACTGAGCGCGCTTCGTGGGCGACGATAAAGGCTGTGGACAGACCGTCCTCTTTGATGATGGAGCAACTGCGATGGGCTGGCTGGCACATGCCCGTTACCGGCGCGAAACCTTTTTGTGGCAAACATGAAAGGAGACGAACAAACGTTTCTGTCAGTGTGGATATCTCAGAATTTTTCTTTTTTACTCGCGGTTGTCTCTTGTGCAGGCGGATGTTGGCAAAACGAACAAAAAACCGGAAATTGCTCTCCCGGAAGCACTCGAGAAAACCCACGTGTGCAGGGAGATCGGTGGCCGACCCTAACCCTAACCGCGACCCTAACCCCTAACTGACGCCGACACCAGAGCCGCGACATAGAGAGAGAGAGAGAGACCCGGTTTCTATCGGAAGGTGCGACGCGCCACATAGTGGCGGACAATGGAAGCGCAGCGCCGTCCGCGGAATTAGCCAAATCGCGCCGCCATGGGCGGGGGCCTCTGAGACCTCACTCCAGCAGATTACCTTTTGTGGGGGCAGGGCGGGGCTGGCTGCCTTTAATCTCGGCTATATAAAACAAATGGCAGAACTGAAGAGTGGTGGTGTACTGCATACATGCGCTCATTTGAAAGTAAATCTGTGTCGTAAGTGGTTTTCTTTTTTTAACCCTCCCCCCTTCGTCTTTACTGAGCGTTTCGTTTACGATTTTACTTCTGTTTACATTCTCTTAGAACGTTCGCCGCCTGGGGAAGAAGGTCCGTCGTTCCGCGCAGTTATTGCTCTCGGAGGTCTCCTCCGGACTGGTCACGTGGTTCGGGAAACAGACCCGGTCGGAACATCGACCTGGACTCCGGCAGCTTACGTAACCACGTGACGAATGTGGCCCCGCCCAAACAAACCACCCGTTGGCATCAGTGCTGATCAGATGACTTTAATAGTTCCGGGACCCCATCTCTCCTCCGCCTGTACCCCACCCAGAATTAGATGAATGGGCGATTAACCTATATGCAATAAAAAAATTTTTTAAAAACCAGCAGATCTTGTGTTTCCTTTCCCACGTAGGTGGTCCTTCGTTTCGCCGTTAGAAACGCAAAGTACAACTGGTTTAGAAATGACGTCGGAATTCTCCTGTCTGAGGAGTTCCGTAGCTATCGGATTATGTAGGAATTCGTTTATCCGGAGCCGGGTTAGCGATCGTAGAACCAACTGACTACTGGGGTTGGCGCCACCAGAGAGAGAGAGAGAGAGAGGAGAGTGAACCGAGATGGAGGAGAGAGAGAGATGAGGAGGGACGAGAGGGAGAGAGAGAGAGGGACGGAGAGGGAGAGAGATGGAGAGAGAGCGAGAGAGATAGGAGAGAGAGAGAGAGAGAGGGGAGGGAGGAGAGAGAGAGAGAGGGAGAGGAGAGCAGAGGAGGGAGAGAGAGAGGAGAGAGCGAGAGGAGAGCGAGAGAGAGAGAGAGAGAGAGGCGAGAGAGAGAGGCGAGAGAGAGAGAGAGGGAGAGCGAGAGACTGGGATGGAGGAGAGTCCTGGAGGGAGGGCGAGAGCGGAGAGCAGGAGAGAGGAAAGACAAGAGAGAGAGCGAGAGAGATGGGACGGAGAAAGTGGGGAGGGAGGGAGAGTTCTGCGGAGCTGTGACTCATCTAAGTTATAAATGTGTATGCACTGATAACTTGAGATCGCGTAAACAGGAGCGGGTGAGCTAAGGAATTGTGCGTCCTATTAAGTAAAAACCAGCCTGGTTATCATTACGGCCAACTAACTGTCCCGCCTTGGATCCGGCTTCTTCGCCGGTGTGTGGTTTCCCTAACTTCTTTGGCCCCCAAGGCCGCCCCCCTCTCTCCACGGTCTAATTGCTCCGACCGGCGCCCATAAGGGGCCACATGGTCATTTCGAGAAGAAACGCTATGCCAGTGTTCTTTGTTTAGCATCTGCGAGAGCGATGCCATGGAATTTTCTGGTTATCAGCTTTCCAGCTGCCAGCGGAATAAACAAACGCCGTCTTCTGTGTATTTCTCGCGTTGAGCTGCAACTCTGTCGGATTTTGCGGTAGGTGTGTCTACCTTATGGAACACGGGAAAACTGGCTTGGGATGGGGGGGGTGCTGGGAACCGAGAAATTATACCCCGATAAACCCAAAGGTCCAACGAAGTCCTTATTTCTTATCTCGTTTCCTCATTCAGCTCCGTCTGCTCATATACAGACATAAACCGATATAACAAATCGGCCAGTAATTCTGCTATAATTTCAGAAAGTATCGATACGCTTGACAGCTACCGGAAGGTCCCTTTACCCCCCCCTAATTTATTCTGCTGTCTGTCTTCCGCAAAAAAGAAGAAAAAAAATTTGCAAACTCCTCTACAAAGAGTTAAGCGTGATGAACACAGTCGTCTGTGTTATTTCCAAGTTGACGTACGAGATCAATATTGAGAACTGTCTTACCTGCAGGGCCTATCTTCGTTCGCGTGAGCAAGATGGCGATATCGTGGTTGTGCTCCTTGCCCTGGTTTTTCCTGTGCACCAGACTCGCCCAGCGGCAGAACTCGTCAAGCGTGCTTTGAGCGTTGTTCTCCGTGATTATGTCCTCACTCTGCAAGGGAAACACACATATATATATATATCAACGTACACCCCGTCGTACACCCGCGATCGTGATCTCGGGGTATATATATATACGTACGTCTATTCTTTACAACGTATAGTTAAATTGGAAAAGGTGGGGGCGCCTCAATCAGCAAAGGGGAGAGAACTGAATGAGGGTTTCCGGCTATGTCCATTTGTAACGTTAGCTTTCCACTCAGCGAGTAATTTAAAGGTTCGTTTTTATTTTATTGTGGATAACGATGGTCACGTGTTACTCACCACTTTCTTTTCCAGTATGACCACTCTCTTGAGAACCACTTCAATCCGCTCGCCGAGAGAAGGATGCTGGTAAACTGCGTTCCACTTAAAAAAATAAATAAGGGTAAAAGATTCTGTCATTTGTTCTGTGTTGGTCTTTAACGGCTTCCATTACTTACTATTGCTTTTTTCCCCCCAAATCTCCCCGATCGACGACATATGAAGGCTAATCCCCATTGGAACTGTAGTCCTACATGGATTAATTACCCTCTTAACCTGTTGGTATCCCGAGTACCTTTACACCATCATGCATGTCCCTACTGCTTTAGTCGTATATTTCCCATCTATCCATTAAAAGCCGTATAAAAAAACTATTAAATGCTACATTTATCAAAACTATTCGCAAAGTGCTTATTGACATTACCCTTGTTAATCCGTTTTGGATATAATTTACTTCGTAATTTTACGTTTCGAAATTAAAGCGAAAAGTTGTTGGCATCATCCGCCGACGTCGAAAAGGTAGACAACTCTGATCGAAGATCGTAGAGCGGCGGTTGCCTGCTGGGAAGGGTTGTCAATCCTGAGTCACGTGGCGGGCGGGCCTTTGCATTTCCGACTTCTGCAGGAAAGACCGTCCTAGAGCTCTTCGTTTTTAGATGGGGATCTAGCCATGTCAGCGAGCCAAACCGAGCCATTCGCGCGGGAAGTGACCTCTGTGTGCGATGTACATTGTTCTTTTGTCTTTGTACTTCTAATTAAAATGCTACAACGACAATTGCAAACCACGCATGCGCAGAATCTGCCACCTTCAGTTTCTCTCAGTTCGACTCCTTTTTCTTGTTTCCGCGTGGCCGTCGGATCTTACTTCAGCTGAGACACCTACAACTCCTGGACAGCACTAACCGCGTGCCAACGGGAGACGGTTCTTGGAAGCAGGGGCAGCCACTCCGCTACAGTCAAGCACCTGCTTTCAGTAGAACCTCGTTTTTGAGATTGTTGATTTCGGCCTCCGTGGCCGGCCAGTCTTTCGGAAATACCAGCCTCACTCGATGCCGGTAAGGGGCTCAGTTGATCTTTTATTTGTATCGGGACCGGGGCGCTCAGGGAGGAGGAGGGGTGTGTGAAAATGTCAGACAACAAGCGTCTCTCGCCTTATCCCCGAACCGGTCGTCGTCACCTGACCAGCCAAAAAGGAAACGCTATTTTCTTTTTTTCCCCGCCCAGCGCAGATTTATAATCCGAGATTGTAGAACGGGCCAGCGGCTATACCCATTGTAGTCCTGCTCCGCGTGTGGCTTTCAATTGGTCTGCTCCCTCGATTAGGGGGGGGGGGCGCGGAGCGGGCAGATCAGAGAAAGTCCTGTTTATGCGGAGACTCGCTCCAGTGTCGAAGCGGGTCTCGGAATCGACGTAGATTGAAACCATCCAGCCACCGCGTCCGCCATATGGGTCCCTGATTCTGCCCCAGCCCTACCTAATAATCTAATTACTTCGCCCTACCCCATAGTTGCAAAAGCGCGGTTATTGCCAGTCAGAACCGCGTCGCTTAAGTCAGCAGCAAATAACCCGATCAGAACACGGGGATAAAGTTACAATTCTCTGTTGCTGATTAAAAAGTGTGTGCAATATGGTTTTGGAAAGTCGGCTCCTTTGGCTGAGATCGACGTTAACAGAGTAGTAAATCGGTTGTTGCAGATGTTGATAAGATGTTCATTTTTACGCCAGTTAGTTGTAACAGCAGATTGGAAATTATTTTAATCTATCTTCGCAACCAGAAAATCCTTCTTTCTTTTATCTTCATGAAGCTTTTCCTCGTCTATCGTTCGGCCTCCATATTGGGAAAGCCGATATTTTTTTGTTTCCTGGTCGATACCTCAAGCCCTAATCGGGCCCCTATATAATAAGGAAATGAATTTTAGGGAAAACAACGGGTAGGAAGACGGAAACATATTCCGATTTTACATTTTCAGGCTAGCGTACATTAAAATCGAGGTTGCGGATGTTGAATAATGACAAGGCAAGAGAACAAGAGCGGAGTAGATGAAAAGATTGATGGCACAGATCAACGGCACTGGAAGAACCGACGCCCTTTGTTTCACATTATCGATACCGCTGTCCTTTTAATGCTATTTAGGAAGTAATGATAGGGGGCGCTGCGTTTGACTGAACAAAACTGACTTCCTTATATCGGCTCGGTGATCGCGGGGAACTTTCAGATATGCGGAAATTCCGTGAAAACAGTCCACGGGGGAGGAGGAGGAGGAGGAGGATGATGACTGACGTAAAAGTAGAGGCTAATATGCCGAAATATCTTCTCGGCTTTTCGGGGTTTTTTCATAGCCTTTACCCATGTTTAAGGTGTGGACTTATACAACAGAACAAAATCGGCTGGTAGCCGGAGGCATTCTTATCGGCGTGTTAATTCACGGGTTAATCAAACCGAGAGGTACTCACGATATTCATCATCGCTAACAGATACTGCTGCAAGTTCTCCTTTCCGTGGAAGTCGGTAAGACTTCTGTCCGCGACCAGGAGCACCTCCAAGAAGAAGTGGGTCGCTTTTGACCTTCGCCAGCGCCCAGTCCTGGTCTCAGGCTCCTCCGGTCCGTCTGCAACGCGAAAAGAGAGGATTGGACTTCAAAAGAGAGTTTTTGCTAAAAGAGTAAAGTTATTACGAAAATATTCCCGGTCGTGCGTACATTTCTTTCTTTAGAGTTCTCCGTGTTGTTTCGGTGGTCCCTGGTGGAAGAGAAATCGGCGAAGTGATCGATAAGCGATCCGAGATTGTTTAGGTGATGGCGTATTAAAGATGGGGTGACTAGTTCCCTTTTCTCGCTATCCGTAGACCCCAGTTTGCACCGAGTAACGCAGGTCGGGTCAACAGGGTTTTAAGAGAACGAAAACAACGAACGAAGTCTATTGTAACCGGTAAATGCTATTTTACCATTTGTTGTTGTTGTTTTTTTCTCTTTCTTATCCACCCCCCTCTCCCCATCCCATTCATTAAAATTCTTTGTCGCAATATAGTCGTTAATAGTAAGTAGAATTACTTCCGATATATCCTGCTTTAGTTCCGTAAAGACCTCCGAAAGAGAGAAAAAAGAGAAAATACTGTGCCAATTGGTGGTGTGTGCGCGCGCGCGTATGTGTGTGTATGTGTGTGTACGTGTGGTGCGTATGTGTGTGTATGTATTTATGCGTATGTGTGTGTGCGTGCGTGTATGTTGTGTGCGTATGTGTGTATATGTGTGTGTGCGTATGTGTGTGTGTGTGCGTATGTGTGTGTATGTGTGTATGTGTGTGTGTGTGCGTGTGTGTGTGTGTGGGCGTGCGTATGTCTGTGTGCGTATGTGTGTTGCGTATGTATGTTGTGTGCGTGCGTGCGTGTAGTGTGTGCGTATGTGTTTATGTGTGTGTATGTGTGCGCCGCGTATGTGTGTGTACGTGTGTGTGTGCGTATGTGTGTGTACGTGTGTATGTGTGTGGCGTGCGTATGTGTGTGTGCGTATGTATGTATGTTGTGTGTGTGTGTGCGTGGTGTGTGTGTTGCGTGTGTTTGTGCGTATGTGTGCGTGTTGCGTGCGTATGTGTGTATGTGTGTGTACGTGTGTGTGTGCGTATGTGTGTATGTGTGCGTATGTGTGTATGTGTGTGCGCGCGTATGTGTGTATGTGTGTGCGTGCGTGTATGTGTGTGCGTATGTGTGTATGTGTGTGTATGTTGTGTGCGTATGTGGTGTATGTGTGTGTATGTGTGTGCGCGCGTTATGTGTGTGTATGTGTGTGTGCGTATGTGTGTGTGTGCGTATGTGTGGGCGTATGTGTGTGTGTGTGTGTGTGTGTGTGTGTTGTGTGTGTGTGTGTGTGTGTGTGTGTGTGTCCTTAGCTGAATACGGACTCCGTAGTCGTATGGAAGTTTTCTGCTTACGTGATTATTTCACCGGGTGAGCCTCCACCGTCAGCTTCGTCTGTCCCGCCTGGTGTCGCTGATGTTCGCTGGAGCGGAAGTAGACGCTTTGCAAGCATAAATAAGTGAGCGCGACCTTTCTCGTGGACCGTCGTTTCCATGGGCTGTATAAACAGATCTTCATCGCTTGTCCTGATGAATCCTTCCTTGAAACAACGATAGCAGAAATAAAATATGCACGTTAAAGACGACGGATTTAAAATTAACCTTTGTTAGAATGAACCAAGAATGTTTGCGCGGCGAAAATTATCAAATTAATAACGAGTTAAAGTCTGTTAAATCAACTTAATATCTGGTTGATGTAATAATTCAGTATAGCTAAACAAAGGCCATGCCTGTTAAAAGTGTTATTGTTTTTGACCGAGTTTAACTTTTCTAAAATGGCATCGTCATTAAATAGTCCGATCTGTCAGTCGATCATAGTCTAAAACGTGGGCCATTTTCTTTGGTATTGTGAGGCGGCTCTATTTTCATGGAGGATGTGAATATTCTTCATAAACTTTCCTTCATCAGATCCTGCAGCTTCCCTTTAAACGCGGCCGAGTTTCGCTAATCGCTTCCTTTGGGGTACATGAATCTACTTATTACGTATGTAAGTTACGGCTCACGTTTGGCTAAACGTCTACATCACAAAATTGCACGCAATACAGAAATTAATGATAATAACTGGTGGGCGGCGACACAGAGCTCGGCGGTTTCGCTTCACGAGTGGCGTAGTACCAAGCAACGGAAAATGGTCTCTATAGAGACTTACTGGGAG
>JACATO010000825.1:0-15690 GCA_018389105.1 Nautilus pompilius | reverse complement strand
GAGAGCTGGAGAGGGAGAAGAGAGAGAGAGAGAGAGAATCTAGCCGTCGCCATCGAAACAAGAGCGAGCGAGCAGCACCAAAAGAGGGCGACCATCGATTTTGCTCAGGATGATTTCTAAGAAAAACTAACGTCAGACGTTGCTTAATCCCCCAGAGCACAACCGAGAAAGTAACCGGGGGAGAGGTGAAAGCCTGGCATAACGGAGTCGGTATTTGCTTACAGAAGCAAATAAATGTTTATGTTTATTTTAGACAACAACACGCGGCCCGCCACAGGACCCGCCGTGGCGAAATGGTTCTAGATTTAGCTTCTCCGGTTGGTCTGATAGGCGATCTGCTGGAGAGAGCCTCCTTCCTCCAGGTGTTGAGCACGGCCGGCCGCCACTAGTGGGCGATCTACGATTCTGGTATCTTGCCAGTCAGAAGCATTTAATTAAAAACTTACAGCATTCTTCTTTCCTCCTCCTCCTCCCCCCCCCCCCTCAACCCTAATCCTCGCACTTACAGCCTATAAAGACCCGAAGAAGTCCCCGGTAAGAATCCTCGCCAGACTTCTAACTTCGAAATTCCAACCAGCAGAGTTGGGACTGTAGCTAGGAATCAGTTTGTAGGATGAACACGGAATTTCCTTCCAAATTATTAGTAATACTTAGGACTAGCGCCGAGGTGATCACCTGGAGAAGATCGATTTAGACGGCTGATCAGACTCTTGTCGATCGGACCTGTTAAATATATTACAAACCTGACCAAATGAAGTCGGCCCCTAGACACAGTTTAGCTACGTAAGGAGGAACGAACTTCTGACGAGTCCCGGTGACGTCAGACCTACGTCATCCGTTCTCACCGTGTACTGCTACCTGTCTTTTGTGTATGTGTGTGTGTGTGTGACTTATTAAGATTTTTTCTTCTAGCGAGTAATGGACGACAAACTCCCCGACCTTCCTGTCTTGAAAACGACCACCCCCCCCCTCTCGCAATCACACCTGGCTTCTCGCGAAAGTGATCTACACGTTTCGAGTTACTTCCCTTGACCTTTTCCATATACATCACCAAATTTTGAGAGATTGAGGGAGGAGGCTGGGGGTAGGCATATTTATGAAAGGCTACAAAAATTAATGCATATTCAGGCGAAATAAATAAATAAGAAAATATTTTTAAAAAGACAAAACAACAACAACAACAACAACAACAGAGAGACAAATGAAATATCCAGAGTATAATAAATCAACAAATAACACACAAGCATATACATCAGCCTCA
The DNA here is from genome assembly GCA_018389105.1 of Nautilus pompilius. NCBI lineage: Eukaryota > Metazoa > Mollusca > Cephalopoda > Nautilida > Nautilidae > Nautilus > Nautilus pompilius. Next base: position 14,429 of record JACATO010000825.1, on the reverse strand, counting down.
ATGACATCGCTACTATCAGGAAAAACCTTTTACACTTGCTGCCATAATATGCGATTAGATATAACTTATTCTCCGCTAAACCTCGGTGGGGGGGGTCTGTTCTTCTGTATTTGCACAGTCTAAATCCCAAAACGAACTAACTACACACACACACCTGGTTAGTTATGCCCTACACCGAGTAGATCTCCGGTGGGTTGTATCACCGAGTAAGCTGACGGCAGACGAGTGAGTAGTAAGTTTCTGACCTTATATACTCAAAAGGTGAGGTTTCCTGGCAAGACACCCCCTCTTTTTTTCAAGAATGTTAAAGCGGGGGAGAAGAGGGAGAGAAGGACTCGTGCCACGTGACCAAGTACTCGTACCACGTGACCCTGGAATAACTAGAATTTGTCTGATTAAAGACAAAAAGCCAGCAAGCTTTTTTGTTGTTTTTTTCAGCGACAGCAAAGAAAATATACTATATATATATATATATCTATATATATATATATATCTATATATATATTTAAAAAAAACTAAAATCACCAACCCAACAAAATATCCCATTAATAGAAATTTTTATTTCCTTTTATATATATAAATTACGGAAACGTATTAGAAAAACTCCCCAACAACATTTTTTAATGAATAAAATAAAAGATAACGTGCAAATGCTAATTACATACGCAAAGAATATAATACATTAAATGTGACAAATATTGGCAGAATTAGGAAAAAAATAGAAGGAGAAGATCAAATTTTATGCATAATCCTTCTGCTCAGGAAAGTGTCATCTGACTGGCACGTGACACGAATTGTGTACACAACAATATGTAGTAATGTCTGACCTATGAAAAATATACTCGCATTTCTTTTGTTTGCTGTATTATTTGTAAGCACTAAAACCGATGCGCCCAGATCCTTAAATGTGAATACTATTCTCGAGCGAAGGCCAAGCTCCGAGCTGCTGTCAATGGGCAGAGAATCGTCAAGACCAACTAAGGGCGGTTACTCTGACAAATGAGGGGTTTAAATATAACTACGCCGCAGAGAAATGTCAAATTTTCAAAGATGAAAGGCCGTGGAAGAGATAAACGCTTAAACGATGGTGGAGAAAGACATTCGAGGACAACAAAAAAAAAAAATAAAAGAATAATTCGCGAGTTAAATGGCAGAAGACCATAAATAGAGAAGGTAGAAAAGGTTCTAAAGATGCTGGCTCATAATAGGACGGTAGTTTTGTTAAGACGATGGAACAGGGCAAGGAGATAGGCATAAATCAGAAAATTAGAGCGTCAAAGGCTAGAAGTTTCACTGTTTACAGACAGGTGATCGTTCAAATCATCATTGGTGCAACAAGAGATGATTTGTTCAAACTAGGATTTGTTGGGTATAATCAAGAGTGTGATTGGAAAACTGAGTGAAATCGAAGTGCAAGCACATTTCTTATTAATCACGCGTACCTAAGGGCCTGAATGTAACTAGTCAGGATTTTGTATCATATCACGGTAACAGCCCAGTTACAACTTGCCTTGAGTCTAAGGAAACAGAGACTAAAAATTTAGATTTTTAGAATAAGTAGACATTTTTTAAAAAAAAAAACAAACAACACATTATCAAGGTTTAAAATAATAATCCATTGCGTGAAATTTGATCTTGACCAACAGCACTGTCAATGACTGACACTAGTCTTCTTAGAATTACAACCAACATGTTACAGATGGCTACTGGCTTGTGTCAACATCTTCTACAGTGCCCCGCCGTAATAATTTGGAAACTTGTTGCAAACAAAAGCAAGCTAAAGAATGAGATTCTTTATGTTAGGACTTGGTTGGTTCTCTTTTTGTGGCACATCAAACCACTATCCTGCTTAGTATTGAATCAAAGAAATCAAAGAGGTTTCCTTCATTTTATCGAACTACCTGCATAGGTGCTCCATCGAATTCACGCTTCGATACCTAAAGAACTTGAAAGCTTTGATTCCACTTCAAGAATATGGTCACACGAAAATGTAGCATATAGCCCCATCCCTTGAAGAATACGGACATTGAATTTCAGTGTCTTGCTGGCACAATAGTGAAAGATGTATCTTCATAATGGCAATACGCCCAGCAGAATTGAGACATCCTTAGACAAATACTAATTCTGACTTCGCACCATGCCAGGTTGCAGCTCATTTCCTGACACAACCGCCTCCCTTCTTACCACGAACTCTTGAAATCTCGATTTATGTGAGAGTACACACACGCCGCCAACAGTTTGCTGAGTTACTAAGAGAAGATAATTAACAACAAACGAAATGTGAAGCGTAATATATGAAATACGTATATTTAAAAGGAGAAATATTTAAGCAAATCCAATATACAGGTTTAAAATAATTAAATTATATTCGAAAATTGAGATTGCACGTCTTATATGGGGGGGAAAATGTGAAAATCTGGAAGAACAAGTATCCAGAAGACAATATAGTTTTCTGATTTATCGTATACAAGAAAAATCTGGTTTCACACACACACACACACACTTACTCTCTCTCTCTCTCTCTCTCTCTCTCTCTTCATCTCTCTGGTCATCTTCTCTCTCTCTCATCATCTCTCTGGTCATCTCTCTCTCTCTCTTCATCTATCTGGTCATCTTCTCTCTCTCATCATCTCTCTGGTCATCTTCTCTCTCTCTTCATCTCTCCTGGTCACCCTCTTCTCATCATCTCTCTGGTCATCTTTTCTTTCTCTTCATCTCTCTGGTCATCTTCTCTCTCTCTCTTCATCTCTCTGGTCATCTTTTCTCTCTCTCTCATCATCTCTCTGGTCATCTTCTCTCTCTCTCTCTCTCTACATCCCTTTCCTGGGAAAAAAACTATTTAAATAGACAAAGAATCTGGTATAAAACGCAAATAGCACCTGATAGAATGACATCCCATGTATAAAGGTGGAACACTATAGCTTTGTCGTGTATCGGTAAATTATTCTGTGGAAGGCTGTCATGGGAGCTATCGGAAGGTGGCACACATGTAGGAGGACTATGAAAGTATAGGCGGTGGCGTCATTGTAGTGTGGTGAATACTATGGCTCCTGGGGAGGAAATATCACTTGGCAGGCGTATAGGAATCAAAATCTCAGCTAGAGGGGTACTCCATTTCGCAGACGGCAGCCCGACTTCGTGTTCTAAATGGATTTGTATATAAAACTCTGAGGTTACGCGAAACTGGCACTGGTGACAATAATACCGTCAACGAAGAGAGCCCGAGTTCTACAGAAGTGATGTTAAGTACCCCAGGGAACGTTCTCGCCGAGCCAGTAGGGACCTCGTGAGGGACCTGGCTGCGAGTAGGGGTGCTAGCGTTCCTTCAAGACCAGTGAGATACACATTAGCACCATATGGTCTCAGTGCGTGTCTGCCGGGAAACCTTAGCTGAGAAGGAAACAGTGGGATGGCCAAACCCGGAAGCGGGTGTTCATTTACAGGTGATCGCGAGTTTGAACTGTTTGGCAATAATCAACAACAGTTTGTTCGACGGCAGACAGGAGGAGCGGCGCAACAGATGGATCGATGTAAGTGTGGGATTGTACATCAGCCAGGAGTGTCAGATATTTGCATTAAACTAAAGGTTTATTGACTGCCAAAAGGTACAAATAGGTTCCCATCCATTATGCCATTGCCTCGGGAAGACATCTCGTTGGGCGAGGGCCCATCTCTCCAACAAGACAATCACACCGAGCACACAGAGATGCTGATGGAGTCCTGATGTGAGCATCGCTGAGGCTGTATAGGGCTAGATGGCCACTGAGAAAGTCGAGCAGCAATCGAGGACCTTGGACGAGATGCGGAAAGTGCTAGAGGATATCTGGAACAACATTCCAAAGTCATTACCTTGACAACCTGAACGGGATCATGGAAACAAAGTGTCATGGTCTACATAATGCAAACGGCCCGCACCGAATATTAATTCACTGTAAAAACGTATTCATTCTTGTGTTGTGTGTATCCGAGCCACGGCCGGTGCGTCACGTAGTCGGGGGCCAGTGGCGAATCGGCCGCTGAGGCGTGACGGTGAGTAGACGACCAACGAGGGACAGGAGGACTCGGTTCTTGCACACGCGCGATCTTGAGACTTCCGCTGTGTAGCGAAGCGAGCCGGCGCTCAGCCCCCGACGGAAGGGGAGGTGGGAATACACGAACGAAAGTTTCGGGCCTCTCCCTACCATTTCCCCTTTCCAGTGTCTCGTGGGACGAATCTTTTGCCCTCCTTTTAAGAAACTTTTATCCGGTTTGTTTGTTTTCCAAGCGTGAAACAGCCCGAAGCAACAAAATCGTGGAATGCATCTCACTAAATCCTTCCACCTGCACTCATTCCAGGCTGTGATTAGAATCCCAATTCTGGCAATAAATTACTGTACGGGAAAGGAAAAAAGAGAGAGAGGAGAGAGAGAGAGAGCGAGAGAAATTTAATTTGTTAATGGAGATGCAAGCTTTTAAAACTTTAATTTTTTTATTATTGATTACGTCTTCTTTTTTTTTTAGCGTAAAATCTATCACCACGAACGCAACACGTGGTTCAATCTGCCTTTGGACACATGAAATCTATTTAATAGCAAGCTGGAGTTGTCTTTCCTTGTTCTCAAGGCAGCGCTATTCATCTGCTAACTGTATTTATTATCTCTTTCAAAATCAAAGCGGATCAAAGTCAATCATATTTTTTTTTTAAAAAAAAAATTATTTGCATACAAGAAAATTAAAACTACAGTACCCTGTCACAATAATTTGGCGAACCGTAGATTATTAATTAATGCAGCTGTCCGTACGTATATCAGGTGTGATTGTGTTTAATGGCCGTCGAGGTGAGAAGCTAACCAGTGAGCACTATGCCGAAAACTGGCGGATCCCCGCGATATTCCTGTCAAAGTCAACGACGAACTGGAAAAGACCTCGACGTTTCCCGTGGATGAACAGCCAGTTCTAGTGCAAAGTTCACCACCAAGGTGGATGTTACTGCTGAAGTGACCCTGTATTATTATTATTTTATTATTATTATTATTATTATTATTATTATTATTATTATTAACAACTATTATTCGAAATATAGAGAGGAGAAGCGGAATAAAAGGTTCTGTTCAGCATCTTACATAATACGATCAAGGCTGGCAGGAAAACATTAATCAAGTTAACAGGAAAACAAGGGTATAGACAAGGCACGAGGATCGAGTTCGTCTGTACCTCATAAATTCTCAACATGTCTGCCACTTTAGAGAACGCACGCCCCCTACCGGCCCCTGGGGAACGTAATCTGACGTCACGCAGAGCGAGAGGGAAAAGCGAAGACTATTACTTACAAGCAAACATACGCGAGCCAAATGTGATTCGACTGGCATTGCGAATATTTGATGACAGACCCGGCAACGGAAGTCGGCAGGATTAGGGAGCTAAGTGAAGGAATTAAAGCAGGTATAAAGTATCGGCTGTAGAATTAACTTTTCATTTGTATAACTTTTCCATATGGCTCAATAGAGCCAGGCAGAAATGCATGTCGCACATTCCAAACGGGGCTCATTCCAGTCACAATTTAACTTTTTTTTTTTAAAGAAAAAGAATTGAAATAAAAGCAATAAAAAGGAATTTAATGTACTTCCTTATTAAAGCAAAATGTTTACTTTTCTTGTTTTTTTTTAAAATTTTTAAAGAACGCTTCGTAAGCTACAGAAATCAATCAAACTACGAGAACTGCCACAAAAGGAATAGGAGAGACCATGGTTAACATAATCGAAGACATCGGGATATGGATCGTGGAGATCGTTGACAAGACACATTTTCCTGGAAAGTTTTAGTCTGGGAAGCGAGTTGTAACCGAGATAATTCCCCCCCCCCTCCTCACTTAGCTACCAGTTGGGATCAGTTCGTGCGACATCTTGCCGCCATTCCTATCATCAGTTTCCGCATCAACATCACCAAGTCGAATCGCTGTGCGGTAACGGCTCCAGCGCAGTGGACGGACTGCCTGACAGAACCCGCTGAAGGTAGTTGTGAACAGAGACTTTCTCCTCGTTCTGTCAGGCTGTAGCCCTTCAGTGACTAGTCAAATTACATCCTCAAAACGCACATGGGCCTGGTGAAAGTTTTGGCGAGACATTTTACCCCATGTGTTTACAGTCTACTGCCAAGCGGCAGTGGATTTGAGCGATGGTATTGGCTGGCATTTGACATGGAGGTAAAAACATCTTCTGTTCATTGATGAACGTCTAAATTCCCCGGTTACATATCCATCCTCGGGATATCCTGCCGCCTGTATTTGATCAAGGGACCTTTGACTATTATCATCATGTCCAGCAGGGAGGTGAGCTAACAAGCCATACATCCAGAACGTTTGTGTAAAGAGACGTCATCGGTCTTAATAGACTCAACCGCGCACTGTCTATACCACGCAGGCGACGCCATCGGTCTTAATAGACTCACACGTTGAAAACCGCGCACTGTGTATACCACGCAGGCGACGCCATCGGTCTTAATAGACTCAACCGCGCACTGTCTATACCACGCAGGCGACGCAATCGGTCTTAATAGACTCAACCGCGCCCTGTGTACACCACGCAGGCGACGCCATCGGTCTTAATAGACTCAACCGCACCCTGTGTACACCACGCAGGCGGCGCCACCGGTCTTAATAGACACACGTAGAAAGTCGCGCCCCGTGTATACCACGCGGGATATTACATTTGGTTAAAAAATGTGTTTAAAAAAAAAATTAGCGCTCGTATCCAATCAAATGTTGCCATGGGTCCGGAGTTTTTCGGTGGGGATGTCAAATATTATTTCCCGGAAATGGTTATTCTTTGCTTTATAGAAGGTCTGACTCCGCGTCCGTTCTGCATTTTACAGAAAGGAACTGCAAGACGATGACAGGTTTCAAATCATGCAGCAACATTTCTTTCTTTCTTTACGGACAGAGAACAGCACCGGGCCGTAATAGAATCCAGGGGCTGAACGTCGGCTGATGAACAGACTGCGGGTGTCGTGTTACCGAGATGCCGTAGTTTACAAGTCCCAGATCCCGAGTAGGTAGAACGGTTTTACAAGAAGTACTTAGGTTGTTGCGAGGTAATCGTATCAGTATCTCTTGTACAACCGAGGTGACTAGACAAGACTGGGGGGTAGGGTCCCGTTGCAGGAGGGTTCTAGACGCCATCTACGGTGAAGACGCCGATTTAATGGGACGTAGCCCCCCCCTCCTCCCCCAGGCCCCGGTCTTGTAAAACTAACTGAGTAATCACTTTTTTGTTTTTGTTTTCGTTTCGCCGGGCAAAAAGACAGACAGCTAATCTGGGCGAACTACGACTGGGGTAATTCTTGTTGACACCGGGTGCCCGCCCGGCAGTGGGAGCGTTCGCGGTTGACTCGTAGCCACCCCCTTTCTCCCCCTCAAAAGGCTCAAGCGGGTTCTTCCCTATCGCGAGCCGATTAGCGAGGTTCTCGTGTTGGTGCTGGGGCCGGATCGTACTGCAGACGTCTACACCCCCACAGCTCCCCACTCCTTCCTTATTGCGGGAGGGGGCAATGGAAAGAAAACTGGGGATCTCCAATCACACGCAGCTGCCTGTCTAGGGGATAAGAAAAAAAAAAAAAAAAGAACCGAGAGTCCGGACCCCGGGGTTCGGCTCGGGGCCGGCCAGATCCGTATCGCTCGCCCCTCTTGGCGGCGGGCCCAACACGGACGCCTAGCTGTCTGTTGCCGAGAAAACACGAGTATAGACAAGCTCACGACCCGACATAGCCCCGCCCTAACCCCCCACTACGTACGATACGCCAGTAACGTGACCCCTATTGTCGCCGCTTCGTAGGTAATTCTAAACTGGGGGGGGGGTTCCCTCCACCCCCTCTCTCTCGAAGAATGGTCTGTCCGGTTCCTCCCAGAAGGGGCCCGGAGTTTCTCATGGCGTCTCTAAACCAGCCAAAAGCCATTAATTCATTTCCAGGGGGGGATAATCTGAGGGCTGTTACCCTAAAATGTTTTGACGTCTAAAACAAATTAGACGGCACATCCGTCACGCCCGCCAGAGTCTCTGCACATTCGGGCCGATGTGGGGGCCAACAGTCATGGCGGACCGCGAGACCATCGCAGCCCGACCGACAATACGCTATGTGTCAGCCACATTCTTCTTCCTCCGACGGATGATGGTAAACTTAAGGTTTTGATAAAGGGAGGTAATGATGCATTTTTTTTGTTACAAGGGCAGAGAAGCCACCCAGCCGTCGCTTGTTCTACCTAGTTGTTTTAAATCCTCTGTAACCAATAAAGATGGAAATACGTCAGGGAGGAGGGGGCTCTCGAGCATGTGAGTGCAATAATGAGCACTTAAAAGATGCCAGGGCCGGGTTTTAATATTCCAAAAATGAAAGAAACCAAACGCGGAGCTGGGAGGAGGAGAGAGACTTTCAAATCCTTTCTTCCCCCTCCAACTAAACGTACCCGATCTCACGGACAACGTTTAATTACATTTCCCTCGTGGAAAAATACTTTCGGGGCTCATTAAAACAAATCATTAAGTTGGAGGATGGAGTCAGGATTACGGCTGTTGTCGTAGTGGTTGGACCCGCTTCTGGAAACGCTGGGCCCTCTCTTCAGATGTGGTTGGAGTTACGTCTGACCAAAAACCGATGGCTGCTGCCACCTGGCGAGCAGCTAATGCATCTGATCGGAAAGGTAATCGTTCGATGAGTCCACCGACCGCTCCCCGCGGGACGGAGACAACCAAACCGGAGCCGAAGGTAAAAGGGTGCCGAGAATGCTATTTTTTTTTTTTTTTTTTAAATCTAAGTTATTCCGAACGGTTCCTAAAAGATGTAAAAAAAAAAAGAAATTTTTTTTTTTAAATAAAGAAAAACAGGAATAATGTCTGAGGCTGTACCACCGAGGTATTGGAAAATATTATGGGAACACACGGCTGCCACTTGCGAATCTAAAGGGAAAATCGAAATATGCGTTTTATTGTCGTTTTTATTATCGTTAATTCGCAGGAAGAGATGCCAGAAAGTATCAAAATGGGGGGGGGAGACACAAAACTGCTGTAACAGAGTTAATATTCTGTGCGGAAAGCCCTTTGCTTTAAACAAAGCAATGCACTGTCAGAATGATTCCCAGTAATCCAGCTATGCCTGTTTAACCCTTTCAGTATCAGCCCACACGGCTTCAACTCTATCCATGTTGAGAATGCACTGGCCGATTCATGTTCTCTGTTAGCTCTACATTGGCTACTTTGTTTTCTAAGTGTCGCTTGACTACATTTGCTGTGTGTATGCCTCAGATCGTCGTCTTGTCAGAAAATGAATCCGTTCCCAATTAGCTGAGTTCCTGATGGAATTGCATGATGTAGAAGGCGATCTGCTTACATTTAACAGCGGTGGAAGTGCTGTCAATCTTCTGGATATCTCCAGCCCCGCGTGCGGAGATACAACCTCACACTTGCATCGATCTACCTCCATCTTGCTCATCGACTTTCGCATCTTCCTCCTTTGGCTGTGGTTGTTTCCAAATAACTTGAATTCTGATTCATCTTCAAACAGAACCTGTTTCCCGTGCTGTCCGTTCCATTACGATCTGACGCCAAGCTCATCCTATTAGTTCTGTTTCCTCTCCTCGGAAACGGTCTTCCAACTGCAACACCTTCATTCGGATCATGTAATTTTTACCGTTCTCGGTATAACAATAACCCCAGTTTTTATAGCAAAGAAGTTTCCAAGATCTTCGCTCGACTGTCATCTGTCAAGCAAGGAACGTAACCTTTGATATTCAGCATCACTCTGGAACGGCCGACTTTTTATCTCCACCTTTCCTCCTGTCCACAGTTTGGTTTCAAATAACTTCTCTAAATTATAAGTTATACCACTAGGCGAGATTTTAGATTTATCTTGAATTTACCTTATAAAATATCCATATTTGTTGTTGAAAAAACATTATGCTCTCAGAATTCCGATTCATTTTAGATGACAGTTCTGGTTTGGCGAACATATCTCGCCGCTACCTTTAAGCGATACGGAACGCGTGGCTCTTCCTATTCTCTTAACAGACTAAGGATTATCACTCTGCGGGGAGATTAACTGGGGTGGACGAGATCCTTCAGAGTTCTCTTTCAACAGGTGCTCCTTAGATTTCATTCCATTTCAAGGGAGACAACCGAGTACATACGGTGCCCGCGAGCGAGTCTCCTCTAAATATTTGGAATTTTAAAGAAAAAGAAGAAGAGAGAGAGAGAGAGAGAGAGAGAGAGAGAGAGAGAGAGAGAGAGAGAGAGGAAGAGCGGGAGGAGAGATGAATAGAGATAGAGAGAGAGAGATAGAGAGAGAGATTCGAGAGAAAGAAAGGCGTAGGTAGAGATGCAGAGAGATCCCAGAGAGATAGCTCCACATGTCCACATCTCCCTTGTCATGCAACGTCACTAAATTGTCCAGGTCGCCTATCAACAAATATGAAAATAGTAAAATGAAAACCCGTAGAAAAGCTTTTTTTTTTTTTTAAAAAACAAAAAAAAAAACCCCAAATATCTCCTGCGGAGTTTGTTTTGTTTGTGTGTTTGCTAAGCTCCGACGCTGGATGCTGTCAGAGAGACCAGAACAGCGATCAGCACTCCAACGTCCCTCATGATCACAAGCCATCCAGCAGGGCAGCTTTCCTGACGTTAGCGATAACCATCCGCAATTTGATGCAATCAAGACAACGAGGTAGATATGATAGCTCGACGCTAACAACAACAATTAGCTGCTAGGTGAAAGGAGGATGAAAACATCATCAAGCATCGCTGTAACCTTCCTGGTGCCAAAAGCGATTATCCGAGCGATCGCAATGTTAAGGCCGCTGGCTGTTAGTTGTTACTAGTACCAGTGTGAGCAGGGTTAAAGAACTGCGCCGACAGACGCTTCCAAGCTTTGTACAAGCTGCCATGTCTTTGTTTCAGCCCTGTAATAATACCACATCAAACTGGACTATTGCCACTTCAGACCTTTCAGAGAATGGACAACAGCTCTTTTCCTTCACGTAAATCCGTTAACCATGAGCATCAAAACGTAAACAAGAAGAAAACAAACTTATTTGCTTTCTGAATGGAAGTGTGTAATTTTGACAGCTGATCAGGAATCCGGAGAAAGAGGTGGTGATGAAACAATATAAATGGAGCCCAGTTCTGTTCCTTAACAGCGCAGTATCTGCGCTCTCTTTGCACTTCCGAGGCGAGCGCAGACCGTGCACGTCGGCCGGATGTGTACGTATCTCTGCAGATTCTCGGCGGACGCAGATGAAAACAAGATGCACCGTTCATTACGCACGAGCGCGCGTCCGTTGTCTGCAAGATGTTTGTCCTAAACCTTAATGAGACACACGGTGGCGAAGTTCCGCCGGTGTAGAATTGCATCCCATCTTCGCCGGCCTTTCCTCAGGATATCGGCAGCATCGATGAAATCGCAGACCCAGACGTGTTTCTCCATGGACGAATTCCCGAGCTCCGCTTCCGGTGACTGAACTCAGTTCTGTAGGCACGACGAATGATGCTCGTGCTACCTGTTGGTGAAATCTAGCATCTTGGATAAACAAGAAAAGGTGAAAGGTACCCGCAAATAATAAAGCCGTCGCCTTAACAATTTTTGTACTGATGACTGGAAAAGTTCGAGCGGCCTTTCAAATGAGAGAGAAAGTGGGGGGCTCAGACTTTACCCTGGCTACAACTATAACGAATCGCTTTGATCAGCTTTATAAACTCCACTACCTGTAGCAGGACGAAATGCGGTTGGGTTGACAGATATTAGAAAGCGCAACACCGTTAGCTCTGACTAAGAAAAAGTAATACACTCCAAGCTTGCGCAGAAGAGAGCCGGGTGCTTCCGGTTGCGGCCGAGATGGAGGCTTAACTTACATAGCGTGAAGTGGTGGCTAATATATATATATGGAACACTCGACAGGACGAAACGAGGCCAGCCAGCTAAAATGGGTTTCGAATCCAGATCTGCAACGACACGACCGAACACCACCTACCTAAGCGCCACGTTCAGCCGCTGGCTAATTAATAAAAAGGTGATCAATTTGCTGATTGCGGGGTGGACTATGGCAGGTGCATGACGGATGCTTCTATAACCTTTTGTTTATTCGAATTCGATCTCGTCGGCGGTGTCCACGTTGAGTGGTTCGTCTCTAGCAATAACTAACTAACTACGCTACGCCGTGTCCCTTCTATCTGCAGCTGTAACTAGCGAGATCAGGAATGCCAGCTCTGGTAGAATTCGGCAGTATCAGGTTATAGAGGATGGCGGATGACCGAGTGCATGGCGTACCGGCGGAAGAGGACAGAGTCCGATCTCCTGGCGAACCTCCTCCAGTAGTCGTTTTTCCGTCTGTGCCAGCCCGTCAGCGAGGGGTTTTCCGAATACTTTGATTTCCGCTCATAACTAAACGGAGGGGTTCTAGCGGGTACTTTTCCTGCTGAAGAAGACGGAAGTTACTGGCTCCACGATTATTATTATTATTAGTATTATGGAATTTCAATTCTGCTATAAAGCACTTAGTCCGTACTGTTTTGGGGCCACTTTGAAACAAAAGCAAACTGGGAACTGATATATACAATACGGTATTTACTAGTCCAGCACGAGGTTCTCCAGATGCCATTAGGATGTAAACATTCAAGTTTTCTGTAAACCCGTTTAAAATATTAGATTTACCTAACTTTATGTATTAAACTTCTGAGAAGACCGATGAAGGTTTTCCAAAACAATTTCGGATTTCAAGCTTGTGAACAGCGAGATATCGTGTTGCTCATCCATCTGCGTTCGAACATACTAAAGGTCATAATTATAAATTGTTAAACTTCAGCCACGGCTTCATAAACGTAAACTTATCATAAACCCTGCGCTTTTATTAAGTAACGACTGGCCCCTTAAGCGGACCGGACTTCCGTGGTAGCGGGTAAACGCAGGGTTCAGGGTTAGTGTCGAATGGGATCGATTTGGATTACTTCGGAAATATTTACCTGTGCAGCAACGGGATGAGTGAAGCGTGTAACTGTCTGTCTGTCTGTCTGTGTCATCTTCATATCAGTTTATTTATTTTTTTATTTTGTACGAAAAAGCCGTGAGATGTCAGTTTAAAAAAACCGTTGCTTTAAGTCATCCCACCTTTCCTTTTCATTCTTAATTTCAAATGGGGCTCTTAAAAAATTAACTTATCCGCTTATTTATTATTTTAAATAAATCTCATCAACTCCGAATAATTTCTGATACTTTACTAACAGACAAATATATATATAATTGGGCCAAACACAAGCATAATCGTTTAGCTGTATTTGCATTATTGTTATTACTTTCTGATTATTATTATTATTATTATTATTATTATTATTAATTATTATTATTATAAAGTTTATTCAGTACATTAAAAACTATGAGAGCCTTTGTTTATTTTATCAATCCATTTAACCAAAACGTATTCTCTTAAAACCATTAGCATCTATTTCAGAAAGCATCCATCACTTCAGATCTCCTGATGTGCGATCGCTTCGTTCGATCAGTAAGTACCTAATGATTTCAGCCAACAATCATATACCCAAGTAAACTCAGATCCTGCTTCCAGCAGCAGATTGATTTCTAAAAGGACAACAACAACCGAAAAACACAAGTAAAGGTATTTTATATTTCAATTCCGAATTTTAGTACGAAGAAGACCATCGTAAGGCCCAGAGAAATGTGTTCGTATTATTAATCTAGTTAGTAATTCCTTCTGCAATAATAACTAGCTGAGAAATGTTTAGACGTAGGACGGAGAGTGGCTTGGAGCACGGGAAATTAAGTCTACATCTCACCTCCACACATCCGGCCTGGCACAAGCGAATTATAGGTATCTTCCGATACGGAACAATACTAACCCGTCAAAAACACGCGCAAAGATTTAAAGTTGAATTTTCAAAAAAAGTAGGAGCATACAAATTGTTTTTACGTGGGATGCCTGCATATAATTTTTCCTTCTTCTTCTTAAGTCCAGGTAAAAAGAATGTTGGAGCGACTACAATAGATGACAGAACCAGATCAAATATTTCGGGGGCGAGTTCAGAGTTAATCCGCCGGGCTGAGCTCCTGTCGCGCACATCAGGTATGGGGAGGTAGACTAGGGAATTAGAGTTTACATTTTACCAAACAATAACAACTTTAATTACAATGAATATATATATGTACCCGTGTTTTGTTGTTTTTAAATTATGGTCTCTTTCTCAGCGGCACATTTGTGATAAAGATATATTCGTTTTTTATGTTTGCTCTCAGCTCATCATTCAAATTTCTAAAAGAATCTCTCTCTCCTCTCCATCTCTCCCTCTCCTCTCTCTCTCCATCTCTCTCTCTCTCTCCTCTCCCTCCTCCCGCTCTCCCCCTCTCAGTCCTCTCTCCATCTCTTCCATCGCTCTCCTCCATCTACTCTCTCTCTCTCTCTC
>JACATO010000824.1:0-21949 GCA_018389105.1 Nautilus pompilius | reverse complement strand
TTGTGGATGGTCTCATAATTTTAAATGAAGTGTCTTAATTTTGTAACCATAAATAACACATCTGGTCTTGAAGACGCAGCCTCCTTCTACAGATTGGCGAATTGTTGTTGTTGTTTTGTTTGTTTCTCTTTTATCCTGTAGCCAGCTCTTCCGGATACTGGATAGGAGTAGTAGATGGTGGAAATGTTTGGACCACCTGGGATTCCAAACCACTCGATTACCAGAACTGGGCCTCAGGTGAACCGAACACTCCGTCTCAAAAGTGTGTCTGTATATGGAAGTTCATGAAATGGAAGTGGGACGACAACTATTGTACTGGAGTCTTCTTGTCTTTCATCTGTCAAAAGGACGTCTAAGAAGGAAGGAGAAGCTAAATCATGAACATCTCCCTCCTCTCATTTACCTGGCAGCAACACATCCGTTACAAAATGTCTTTGAGGACTCAGACAAAACTTTGGCAGAGATTTCCTGCAAAAATGATTCCTATTTTTATGTTGTGTGAAGCGAATTTCACTGTTGTGTGTAATGGTTGAGCGACCTTTAGAGTTTGTTGACCCCTTGTAACGAAGGTCTCTTATATTTGAATTTAATTACAAACACTCGACGTAAATTGTTCGCTGTTAGACGATCCAGTATAAGGTGGTCATACAACAGTATTTGGATGTTCTGTTTATTGACGTGAATAAAGTTGTCCATCTTTGCTCCACTCTCCTTTCTTTTCCATGTCCGGCAGTTAACACAAACCTGTCAGTCATCTTTACTGATCCTTAATGGCTGACGTAAGGATCCATCACTGGGCGACAAGAATTTGAGCTTCAACGTTTTGAGATAAAAGAAAGATTTTGTGAAATTTACTTTGCATTAAATATAAGAATTAATAAACAAGTAAATGTCACGTAAAGTTGGTATTGGATCTTTATGTCCGTCCTGATTAAAGGTGAGGAAAACAGAGCTTTTCGTGTTTACAACAGACCATCATCGCCTAGTAATCACAAGGGATCAGATATTAAAGGTAAATAAATTTAGTGTAGAATTGATCCGATAGGTTTACGATGCAAGTATTAAGATCGATAGAACCCTTTTCACATTGATTTGTGAACCGATTTTTACAATACCCGGTTTTGGTTCTGAGGGAAACCATTTCCGCTTCTGCTGAAACATCAGACTTGTTCCAGATGAGAGATGACGTCACAGGACTGAACCGCACGGGTCCTGTTTGGATATTTGGTCGGGTGACCGCAATTCCTTTTAAACGGAATTAAAGAAGCAACATCATCAATTTTCCTGAACAGTGAATA
Organism: Nautilus pompilius; assembly: GCA_018389105.1. Lineage (NCBI taxonomy): Eukaryota > Metazoa > Mollusca > Cephalopoda > Nautilida > Nautilidae > Nautilus > Nautilus pompilius. The sequence continues at coordinate 20,651 of JACATO010000824.1, read as the reverse complement.
TAATCTGCATTTATGAGAGTAATTTATGTTTGTTTCCTTTTTATAAAGACATAAATAGGTAGGAGAATCTCTTTAGTCCGGGGCTGAGTTCGTCTGCGTGTTCCAGAGATGAAGAACCCGGACGCTTCCTCGCTGAACACCGGACAGGTGAAGTAGCTGTCCCCTGTTCCTCACGGAGCCCCGGCTGCCGTCTGTAAGCTCTCGGTGCTTGCGACTTGTAGGTGCCCCGACAAAGCTCCCTAATTTACTAAGTAACAAAAGCTGAATATAAAAATTTTAAAATTAAACAAAATATCTAACTTCTATTTTACTGCCCGATAGAGAACAAAGAGATAAATATTAGGTTAGCCTCTCGCACAAACTCTCTTTCCCTCAGGTGAAGAGTTACTATGGGCGATATTAAATGTTAATATTCGTTGTTGTCTGACGGCCTCTACGTCACTGATCCATGAAGAACGAGCCTGGCAGCTGATCAGGAGATCGATCTGACACCGAGGAAGGAAGATTGATCGGTGGCTGCTTGCCCACCTGAGCCTTGTTGAGGACATCACCTCGGAAACACAAATCCAGACTTCTAGCCCACAGCATGCCCAGAGATAAGCTCCGGCCTCAACTTTGAAGCAAGAGACCCCAAATCGTACATTTCCCTCAGCACATACGATCATACCAAAGGATGCAACAACTCACCCCCCCAAGCAGGTTGGACCGTTTCCAAAAGCAGCTTCCAGACAGATGGCATCCAAAGGGGAAAAAGCTAAGGAAGGCAGCCATTTTGACTGACACTCCTGAAAAAGATGCACTGTCTGCAGAAGATGGAAAGAGGTGTAGGAGGACTGAAGCTGCTGCGAGGAGGAAATTACCAAAAAGGAGTGTGCAAAGAAAATACTGAGCTGCAACTGTGCCAACACCGACTCGGATGATAATGGATGCTTCTGTCTAGTGTTCTGCGAACCTTACTCCAACAGTCGTCCGAATGAACAACGGTACAGCGGGTGGTTTGTAAGGACCGGTCGCCTGAAGAAGGCATCCAGGAACAAAGAGTCTACATCTGCCAGATCTGCCACTCAGATGACTCAGCCTAAAATTTCCGTTATCAGTTTTGTTTTGTTCTCTGTTTGATTAAAGTTCTAATTATCTACAGATAGCTTTTTAAAATTTCCATTATGTGGTATGTAATAGTATTAGAAAACACTAAAGGGCCGGTTGTAACAGTGTTACAATAAAGCCCCACGTACTGTTACAACTTGCCCCACATGCGGGGGGGTAAATTGTAACACTTTGGGTCACATGGTGTGTTTTTACTCCCTGCTCTCATCATTTAACAGATTAGAGTTAAAATATTCCTGCAATATTAAGAGCAGTGGACCTTTATTTGTTTGCACTAAAAACGCTGCTACATTTTTCAAAATGTGAAGAATGAGGGTTGATTTCGTGTAAAATATTACAACCAGCCCCCGTTCTCCCCTAATTTTAGAAAGTCAGCAGGTGTCCTGTTTATCTTCATCTTCTCTATCTGCCGCCCTTCGTTAAGATCGAAGTCTACCCCCAAGTTTAGTTTCAGAATATTAACTAATATCATATCGATCTGATTGGAAAAGTAACGTATCGAACTATCGGATGGTATATTGTATTCGGATTATTTCGTTTTTCTGACAAAAAATATTTTTTATTATAATAAATAGAAAACAACGAAATTCAAATAATAATAATAATAATATAATAATAAATAATACAATAATAATAATAATAAATAATAATAATAATAATAATAATAATAATAATAATAATAATAAATAATATAATAATAATAATAATAATAATAATAATAATAATAATATAATAATAATAAATAATAATAATAATAATAATATAATAATAAATAATATAATAATAATAATAATAATAATAATAAATAATAATAATAATAATAATAATTTGAAGGGTCCCTAGTAAAGTTATATTTATCTTTCCTTTCACCTGGCGGGCCACGAGCCGCCTCGGACGACGGAAAGATGCTGATTAACCTGGGCAAACAATGGTTAGTACCTGGCGTGGTCGGTAGGTGTCGCAATCAATTGCATCTACCGAACCATAGACCCTGGTTGGACCACATTTAGCTTCATCGAAGTAAAGAAATAATTAAAAGAAATTTTTAGAGGTTTTCAAACAAACCAAACGAAGAGACGTCACGCGCCAAAACTTTAACAACAATAAAAGTGAAGAATGTTACGATTTTTCAACTATAATCGAGCGGATCATCAAGACAGCGCCATCTGTTGAGGGATTGGAATTCAGAACAGCAGAAAGACCATTTACTTTTGTTTTAAAAAGGGGTTAGCTTAGGGATTTCACGCTTCGCCTAAGCTTTTTGTTGGAGAAAACGTTCAGCAATAAATGGTAAAGAGCTTAGGCAGGAGAAGGAAGGACAGGCAATGGCTTCAGGTTTGTTGTTTCTAGTGCTCAGGTGCTAGCTACCTGGACAGATAAGTGCATCGGCACCTTAGCAGCTGTCATTGTTCATTTAAGCACTTTGGGATCGATATCCCACAGCCACAGGGAAAATCAATCAGTTGACTCCCTGAAAAGTTTTCATAGCGGTCACCCGATTCTCAACTAAGGATATCGAGCAGCTCATCCTCATCCAGACGGCGGGCTCCGAACTTCAGAGATTGACGTCCGGCGAGATGGAGAAGACGAAAGCAGCCGCTTCCTTCTTCCTCTTTCTGATCTACGTTACAAACTCTCGGGGTCTGCTGCAAACCCGAGCAAGATTCTTCACCAGAGTCGAGGATTCTCCTCACGGCCCGCTGACCGGCTCCGCTTTGACCCGCTATGACCAGGTGAGAGGGAGTCCGGAGTGCGGGCTGCTGTGCCTGCAAACTGACGGCTGTCTCTGGTTCATCTACCAGCCGGGGATGGAATCGTGCAGCCCTCAAAACGACCTGATCGTCCCTGTCGAGGGTGGCCGACAGAATTCCTCCCTCCTCCCGACTTACACCTTTGTGCAAAATACAGGTAAGTTGTCATCGGTTACCGTCGTCACTGTATCTAACTTTGTTTGGTACTGTTCGTGGCTAACAAATGATAGATAAAGATTCCAACTCTGATCTATTAAAATATACCACCATTAATAATTGTGTGTACACATCAAACATTCCGCCAACACACCTGCACACACACACACACACACACACACACACACACGCACTGAGAACCTTATCGCTAGTTTTTATACAAATTTGAAAGTAAAATGAAAACATCATTAGTATAGAATAATTGATTTGTGTGAACGGACAGAGCCGTCTGAGCTGCCATTTGCTGAACCACTGGTCACTTTCCAGCCTCAAAGTCGCCACCCGACAGCTCAGGTGAACCGGAGACTCGATCATTCCTGACTCTCTACCTGTCTAAGCTGAACTCGGTGACGGAACCGGACACCTGTCTGCTGACAGGGGATCTCATCAGAACGCAAAGAGGACAATGGTTTAAGTCACTGAGTTTGGTAGAGTACGATACGATAAATGTGTGTGAGGGAATTTCGTTATAATTGTCGTGTCTATGGAACAGTTGAATGATAATTTTCCAACCGGTGATGTAGGAGCCACTGATTGTTATTCGTTGACAAAACTCCATCGTTGTTGTTCTCCGTTTACTGCCTTTCAGTCTGTAACAATGAACAATCGATTGTACTGGTGAATGACTTGTCGCCGTCAGACTCGAAATTTATAAAACAATACTTCTATTTTAGTTAAGAAAAATATTTACAAAAATTGTTTGATTGTCGTGAGATTAAAACGTCAGGAAAAATTCTTGGTTACGTTTTCGTTCTTTCGAGTGAAACATTTGTACAGACTTTAATATGTTTGACTCTACTTTATGAAGTTAACTATTAATGTTATTAGACGTAATATTACAGTAAAAATACTGGATAAAAAGAGCAGCGCAAATCGTGGGATTTAGGCAACAAAACGGTTAATTCAGGGCAGATATTTATTTATCTCGCTTTTTCTCTGTAATTTTAGAAGATCAGCAGGTGTCCCGTTTGCCTTCCTCATCTCTTTCTGCTGCCCTTCGTTGAGATCGAATGTTATCACCGAGTACTTTTTATAATATTGGTAAATATCCTATCGATGTGATTGGAATAGTAACATATCGAACTACCGGATGGTATACTTTCTTGAGATTTATTTCGGATCTTTGTCGAAATTTTTCTTTTATATTTAGTAAATAATATTAATAATAATATTTAAAGATCGTTATCCAAACTTGCGACAGGTATTCTGACGGATTTCGGTCAGCTTCAGACTCATCTTACCGTTGTTCGCTCTCCGTCCTCTCCAGTTTCCTTCTGACTGCTCTCATTTGGTCCTCCACTTTGACACAACCACGGACTGTTACTGGTATTTGAAAGGTAACAAAAACTTAATGACGGTTCCAAACTTACCATTTTCTTTGATAACAAATGGAATAAAACTCTTGATGTCCCTTTTTTTAGTTTCTGATCGATAATTATTGATTGGCATTTTTGAAATAAATCAATAGGTTAATCGATAAATTGTAATTTTTCTGTCCATCCTCCAGCTTGTCTGCAGCATCCGGTTATGTGTTGTACGACCCGGAAACTGATTTCTGCTTCCGGGCTTTTAGTGAGTCGAAAAATTGGAATGGTGCCAACAGGACCTGCGTGGACCAGAGGGCTCACCTGGTTACCATTGACAACGGTGCGAAAACGGCTGCCATCGAGAAATACTTGGCTTCTTTTGGTTGGTAACTTTCTTTCTTCACGCAACACGAATATAAAGACGATTAAGACGATCAGGTGAAAGAGGAAGATTAATAGGTGTCTCAATAAGTTAATTATCGTCATTTATGAAGTTGGTGATCGATGACTGCAGCGGGGCCATTTATAGGATAAGGAGCCGTCTCCACTTCGTCGCTATTGACTCATATAAATGTCATATTATCCCGGTATTTGGTGGATATTAACTCGAATTTATCTTCAGATAAATACCAGGTAAAGACGGACTTTTCTGTCAGTCGGTAGAGACGAGCTAAAGATGATTGGCCACTTGTATCGCTACCGTCGCTATGATCTTGTGGCTTTAACCCTCCTCACCGATATGAACCGTTCAGATCTGTCTTAGTCTTAGCCATCTTTCCTATTAGCTCTTTACCTTCCCCTCCACTCCACGGTTCTGTAAGTGACACTTTTAATGTCGGGTCATCCTCGTTAAGTGTCCCCTAGAACTGCAGTCGCTGCACCCCTCCAGCGCTATCAGGGGTCCTAGACTTAAAAGGCCCTCACACCGACGTCCTGCCCAATGATCTGGAGGATGGTATCAGTACAGAATCGGAAAATAGGAGTTTTATTGATCTTTGGAGTGAAACGGAGAAAACAGGTGATTTGTTTGGTTTACCGAGGTGATTCCCTTTTCAGATTTCTTGCCGGAATATTGAATTGCTATTGGAATAAATTGATGAAAAGGGAATTAGGTGATTCTGTATTCTGTGGATGGTCTCATAATTTTAAATGAAGTGTCTTAATTTTGTAACCATAAATAACACATCTGGTCTTGAAGACGCAGCCTCCTTCTACAGATTGGCGAATTGTTGTTGTTGTTTTGTTTGTTTCTCTTTTATCCTGTAGCCAGCTCTTCCGGATACTGGATAGGAGTAGTAGATGGTGGAAATGTTTGGACCACCTGGGATTCCAAACCACTCGATTACCAGAACTGGGCCTCAGGTGAACCGAACACTCCGTCTCAAAAGTGTGTCTGTCTATGGAAGTCCAAGAATTGGAAGTGGGACGACAACTGGTGTAGGATCATCCTGTCTTTCATCTGTCAAAAGGACGTCTAAGAAGGAAGGAGAAGCTAAATCATGAACATCTCCCTCCTCTCATTTACCTGGCAGCAACACATCCGTTACAAAATGTCTTTGAGGACTCAGACAAAACTTTGGCAGAGATTTCCTGCAAAAATGATTCCTATTTTTATGTTGTTGTGAAGCGAATTTCACTGTTGTGTGTAATGGTTGAGCGACCTTTAGAGTTTGTTGACCCCTTGTAAGGAAGGTCTCTTATATTTGAATTTAATTACAAACACTCGACGTAAATTGTTCGCTGTTAGACGATCCAGTATAAGGTGGTCATACAACAGTATTTGGATGTTCTGTTTATTGACGTGAATAAAGTTGTCCATCTTTGCTCCACTCTCTCCTTTCTTTTCCATGTCCGGCAGTTAACACAAACCTGTCAGTCATCTTTACTGATCCTTAATGGCTGACGTAAGGATCCATCACCGGGCGACAAGAATTTGAGCTTCAACGTTTTGAGATAAAAGAAAGATTTTGTTAAATTTACTTTGCATTAAATATAAGAATTAATAAACAAGTAAATGTCACGTAAAGTTGGTATTGGATCTTTATGTCCGTCCTGATTAAAGGTGAGGAAAACAGAGCTTTTCGTGTTTACAACAGACCCTCATCGCCTAGTAATCACAAGGGATCAGATATTAAAGGTAAATAAATTTAGTGTAGAGTTGATCCGATAGGTTTACGATGCAAGTATTAAGATCGATAGAACCCTTTTCACATTGATTTGTGAACCGATTTTTACAATACCCGGTTTTGGTTCTGAGGGAAACCATTTCCGCTTCTGCTGAAACATCAGACTTGTTCCAGATGAGAGATGACGTCACAGGACTGAACCGCACGGGTCCTGTTTGGATATTTGGTCGGGTGACCGCAATTCCTTTTAAACGGAATTAAAGAAGCAACGTCATCAATTTTCCTGAACAGTGAATATAATCTGCATTTATGAGAGTAATTTATGTTTGTTTCCTTTTTATAAAGACATAAATAGGTAGGAGAATCTCTTTAGTCCGGGGCTGAGTTCGTCTGCGTGTTCCAGAGATGAAGAACCCGGACGCTTCCTCGCTGAACACCGGACAGGTGAAGTAGCTGTCCCCTGTTCCTCACGGAGCCCCGGCTGCCGGTCTGTAAGCTCTCGGTGCTTGCGACTTGTAGGTGCCCCGACAAAGCTCCCTAATTTACTAAGTAACAAAAGCTGAATATAAAAATTTTAAAATTAAACAAAATATCTAACTTCTATTTTACTGCCCGATAGAGAACAAAGAGATAAATATTAGGTTAGCCTCTCGCACAAACTCTCTTTCCCTCAGGTGAAGAGTTACTATGGGCGATATTAAATGTTAATATTCGTTGTTGTCTGACGGCCTCTACGTCAGTGATCCATGAAGAACGAGCCTGTCAACTGATCAGGAGATCGATCTGACACCGAGGAAGGAAGATTGATCGGTGGGCTGCTTGCCCACCTGAGCCTGTTGTTGAGGACATCACCTCGGAAACACAAATCCAGACTTCTAGCCCACAGCATGCCCAGAGATAAGCTCCGGCCTCAACTTTGAAGCAAGAGACCCCAAATCGTACATTTCCCTCAGCACATACGATCATACCAAAGGATGCAACAACTCACCCCCCCCCAAGCAGGTTAGACCGTTTCCAAAAGCAGCTTCCAGACAGATGGCATCCAAAGGGGAAAAAGCTAAGGAAGGCAGCCATTTTGACTGACACTCCTGAAAAAGATGCACTGTCTGCAGAAGATGGAAAGAGGTGTAGGAGGACTGAAGCTGCTGCGAGGAGGAAATTACCAAAAAGGAGAGTGCAAAGAAAATACTGAGCTGCAACTGTGCCAACACCGACTCGGATGATAATGGATGCTTCTGTCTAGTGTTCTGCGAACCTTACTCCAACAGTCGTCCGAATGAACAACGGATACAGAGGGTGGTTTGTAAGGACCGGTCGCCTGAAGAAGGCATCCAGGAACAAAGAGTCTACATCTGCCAGATCTGCCATCTGCCACTCAGATGACTCAGCCTAAAATTTCCGTTATCAGTTTTGTTTGTTCTCTGTTTGATTAAAGTTCTAATTATCTACAGATAGCTTTTTAAAATTTCCATTATGTGGTATGTAATAGTATTAGAAAACACTAAAGGGGCCGGTTGTAACAGTGTTACAATAAAGCCCCACGTACTGTTACAACTTGCCCCACATGCGGGGTAAATTGTAACACTTTGGGTCACATGGTGTTTTTACTCCCTGCTCTCATCATTTAACAGATTAGAGTTAAAATATTCCTGCAATATTAAGAGCAGTGGACCTTTATTTGTTTGCACTAAAAACGCTGCTACATTTTTCAAAATGTGAAGAATGAGGGTTGATTTCGTGTAAAATATTACAACCAGCCCCCGTTCTCCCCTAATTTTAGAAAGTCAGCAGGTGTCCTGTTTATCTTCATCTTCTCTATCTGCCGCCCTTCGTTAAGATCGAAGTCTACCCCCAAGTTTAGTTTCAGAATATTAACTAATATCATATCGATCTGATTGGAAAAGTAACGTATCGAACTATCGGATGGTATATTGTATTCGGATTTATTTCGTTTTTCTGACAAAAAATATCTTTTTATTATAATAAATAGAAAACAACGAAATCAACAAATAATAATAATAATATAATAATAATAATAATAATAATAATAATAATAATAATAATAATAATAATAATAATAATAATAATAATAATAATAATAATAATAATAATAATAATAAATAATAAATAATAATAATAATAATAATAATAATAATAATAATAATAATAATAATAATAATAATAATAATAATAATAATAATAATAATAATAATAATAATAATAATAATATAATAATAGGGGTCCCTAGTAAAGTTATATTTATCTTTCCTTTCACCTGGCGGGCCACGAGCCGCCTCGGACGACGGAAAGATGCTGATTAACCTGGGCAAACAATGGTTAGTGCCTGGCGTGGTCGGTAGGTGTCGCAATCAATTGCATCTACCGAACCATAGACCCTGGTTGGACCACATTTAGCTTCATCGAAGTAAAGAAATAATTAAAGGAATTTTTAGAGGTTTTCAAACAAACCAAACGAAGAGACGTCACGCGCCAAAACTTTAACAACAATAAAAAGTGAAGAATGCTACGATTTTTCAACTATAATCGAGCGGATCATCAAGACAGCGCCATCTGTTGAGGGATTGGAATTCAGAACAGCAGAAAGACCATTTACTTTTTTTTGTTTTAAAAAGGGGTTAGCTTAGGGATTTCACGCTTCGCCTAAGCTTTTTTGTTGGAGAAAACGTTCAGCAATAAATGGTAAAGAGCTTAGGCAGGAGAAGGAAGGACAGGCAATGGCTTCAGGTTTGTTGTTTCTAGTGCTCAGGTGCTAGCTACCTGGACAGATAAGTGCATCGGCACCATAGGAGCTGTCATTGTTCATTTAAGCACTTTGGGATCGATATCCCACAGCCACAGGGAGCATCAATCAGTCGACTCCCTGAAAAGTTTTCACAGCGGTCACCCGATTCTCAACTAAGGATATCGAGCAGCTCATCCTCATCCAGACGGCGGGCTCCGAACTTCAGAGATTGACGTCCGGCGAGATGGAGAAGACGAAAGCAGCCGCTTCCTTCTTCCTCTTTCTGATCTACGTTACAAACTCTCGGGGTCTGCTGCAAACCCGAGCAAGATTCTTCACCGAGTCGAGGATTCTCCTCACGGCCCGCTGACCGGCTCCGCTTTGACCCGCTATGACCAGGTGAGAGGGAGTCTGGAGTGCGGGCTGCTGTGCCTGCGAACTGACGGCTGTCTCTGGTTCATCTACCAGCCGGGGATGGAATCGTGCAGCCCTCAAAACGACCTGATCGTCCCTCTCGAGGGTGGCCGACAGAATTCCTCCCTCCTCCCGACTTACACCTTTGTGCAAAATACAGGTAAGTTGTCATCGGTTACCGTCGTCACTGTATCTAACTTTGTTTGGTACTGTTCGTGGCTAACAAATGATAGATAAAGATTCCAACTCTGATCTATTAAATATACCACCATTAATAATTGTGTGTACACATCAAACATTCCGCCAACACACCTGCACACACACACACACACACACACACACACACGCACTGAGAACCTTATCGCTAGTTTTTATACAAATTTGAAAGAAAATGAAAACATCATTAGTATAGAATAATTGATTTGTGTGAACGGACAGAGCCGTCTGAGCTGCCATTTGCTGAACCACTGGTCACTTTCCAGCCTCAAAGTCGCCACCCGACAGCTCAGGTGAACCGGAGACTCGATCATTCCTGACTCTCTACCTGTCTAAGCTGAACTCGGTGACGGAACCGGACACCTGTCTGCTGACAGGGGATCTCATCAGAACGCAAAGAGGACAATGGTTTAAGTCACTGAGTTTGGTAGAGTACGATACGATAAATGTGTGTGAGGGAATTTCGTTATAATTGTCGTGTCTATGGAACAGTTGAATGATAATTTTCCAACCGGTGATGTAGGAGCCACTGATTGTTATTCGTTGACAAAACTCCATCGTTGTTGTTCTCCGTTTACTGCCTTTCAGTCTGTAACAATGAACAATCGATTGTACTGGTGAATGACTTGTCGCCGTCAGACTCGAAATTTATAAAACAATACTTCTATTTTAGTTAAGAAAAATATTTACAAAAATTGTTTGATTGTCGTGAGATAAACGTCAGGAAAAATTCTTGGTTACGTTTTCGTTCTTTCGAGTGAACCTTTGTACAGACTTTAATATGTTTGACTCTACTTTATGAAGTTAACTATTAATGTTATTAGACGTAATATTACAGTAAAAATACTGGATAAAAAGAGCAGCGCAAATCGTGGGATTTAGGCAACAAAACGGTTAATTCAGGGCAGATATTTATTTATCTCGCTTTTTCTCTGTAATTTTAGAAGATCAGCAGGTGTCCCGTTTGCCTTCCTCATCTCTTTCTGCTGCCCTTCGTTGAGATCGAATGTTATCACCGAGTAGTTTTTATAATATTGGTAAATATCCTATCGATGTGATTGGAATAGTAACATATCGAACTACCGGATGGTATACTTTCTTGAGATTTATTTCGGATCTTTGTCGAAATTTTTCTTTTATATTTAGTAAATAATATTAATAATAATATTTAAAGATCGTTATCCAAACTTGCGACAGGTATTCTGACGGATTTCGGTCAGCTTCAGACTCATCTTACCGTTGTTCGCTCTCCGTCCTCTCCAGTTTCCTTCTGACTGCTCTCATTTGGTCCTCCATCAGTTGAATCGTACGGCTGATCATAGCCTACAGGTGCGAGTCTTCTCCCAGTCTCTGCCCCTCCCCCAGACTCGTCTTCCTCTCCATCAAATACCTGAAGGTAATCAGATTGCCTGATCTATTAAAAATATACCACCATTAATAATTGTGTGTACACATCAAACATTCCGGGGGCACACACCTACACACACACACAACAACTGAGAACCTTAGATGAACGCTAGTTTTTTATAACAAAATGATTAAGAAGTAAAATGAAAAACTCATTAGGATGAAGAAAAAATAATTATTTGTGTGAACGGACAGAGCCGTCTGAGCTGCCATTTGCTGAACCACTGGTCACTTTCCAGCCTCAAAGTCGCCACCCGACAGCTCAGGTGAACCGGAGACTCGATCATTCCTGACTCTCTACCTGTCTAAGCTAAACTAGGTGGCGGAACGGACACCTGTCGCGCTGACAGGGGATCTCATCAGAACGCAAAGAGGACAATGGTTTAAGTCACTGAGTTTGGTAGAGTACGATACGATAAATGTGTGTGTGGGGAATTTTCGTTATAATTGTCGTGTCTATGGAACAGTTGAATGATAATTTTCCAACCGGTGATGTAGGAGCCACTGATTGTTATTCGTTGACAAAACTCCATCGTTGTTGTTCTCCGTTTACTGCCTTTCAGTCTGTAACAATGAACATTGATTGTACTGGTGAATGACTGGTCGCCGTCAGACTCGAAATTTATAAAACAATACTTCTATTTTAGTTAAGAAAAATTTACAAAAATGTTGTTGATTGTCGTGAGATTAAACGTCAGGAAAATTCTTGGTTACGTTTTCGTTCTTTCGAGTGAACCTTTGTACAGACTTTAATATGTTTGACTCTACTTTATGAAGTTAACTATTAATGTTATTAGACGTAATATTACAGTAAAAATACTGGATAAAAAGAGCAGCGCAAATCGTGGGATTTAGGTAACAAAACGGTTAATTCAGGGCAGATATTTATTTATCTCGCTTTTTCTCTGTAATTTTAGAAGATCAGCAGGTGTCCCGTTTGCCTTCCTCATCTCTTTCTGCTGCCCTTCGTTGAGATCGAATGTTATCACCGAGTAGTTTTTATAATATTGGTAAATATCCTATCGATGTGATTGGAATAGTAACATATCGAACTACCGGATGGTATACTTTCTTGAGATTTATTTCGGATCTTTGTCGAAATTTTTCTTTTATATTTAGTAAATAATATTAATAATAATATTTAAAGATCGTTATCCAAACTTGCGACAGGTATTCTGACGGATTTCGGTCAGCTTCAGACTCATCTTACCGTTGTTCGCTCTCCGTCCTCTCCAGTTTCCTTCTGACTGCTCTCATTTGGTCCTCCATCAGTTGAATCGTACGCCTGATCATAGCCTACAGGTGCGAGTCTTCTCCCAGTCTCTGCCCCTCCCCCAGACTCGTCTTCCTCTCCATCAAATACCTGAAGGTAATCAGATTGCAATATTATCTTCTTCGACCTCGACGAGCGGCTAAATGGTTTCGTTTGAAGTTTGTGGGCAGGGAATTGAGATGTGCTACGTGGTGGACTCACGTGCAAGGCGAAATTGAACGTTCACCTAAACAACGGAAGCGGAAATGACGTAGCGGACATCTTTGAACGGATCGGCCATTTTCATTGGTCAGAAATATCGACAACAAAAAAGTGAACAAATATTATGTTGAATACTAAAACCTAACTTTCATTTATTGTACTCGTCGATTTGAAATTCATCTTAATTTTACTTCCTTCACAATAACAAACGTGAAATCGATATTCTAATATAGTCAAATTAACTGTTAATATTATCTGTTTAGTTGCCTTTCGAATTTTAGTTAATTTAATTTATTTACTTTATCACGAAGAAACATCACGTGATCCAGACTTTCGCTAGCGCCTCTAGTGTCGAGAAATGGTCACCAATTATTATCCCGCAGTACTGTCGCTGTCAACTTCGTTTGCCAGTAAATTCTTTATCTAAAACCATTTTCTGGTATCTAACAGGTATGGAATCATGAGTAGTTTGTAGCATTTGTTCTCTTGTATTAGCCGCTGTAAATCTCCGATGGAGTTATATCCCCTCATTATTCTGGAAGCTTCTGTTACAGTGGTTTTGAAACTTTGTTCCAAACCAAGTTCTTCTTAAAAGAAAATGTAAGTTATCACTTAACCCTTACATACAATAAGTGTAATTTAGATGTAATAAACGTTTTAAATTAGACATTTTAGAAGATATCCACACAAGGATTTCATTCCTCTACGGAAAAGAACATCTGGATAAACTGTTATCCCCAGTGGAGGTATTGGCCGAAGTGGACATCCCGTTTATGGCATATACTAATCTGGCTGTTGTATATAATTACACGGATCGATATCACTGGAAGATATCGATCGGTACATATGGAGCAAACAGATTTTTGTATTTCTGTCACAAGTTTTATCTAATTCTTTGTGATATTGATTAATAATAATAATAATAATAATAATAATAATAATAATAATATAATAATAAAATAATAATAATAATAATAATAATAATAATAATAATATAATAATAATAATAATAATAATAATAATAATAATAATAATAATAATATATAATAATAATAATACAAGTTATTAACTACCGCATTGGAATGTATTGATGAACTTAGGTCACGAGGATTATACTGATTGAATTAAAGCTGAACTGTTCTATTTTTCAGTGATTTACTTTACGATATCTTGTTGTTGTTATTTTAATCATAATGATGTCCCTCCCTATGTTTAAATCTGCTTTGTTACAGATAACACAACGAAATAGTTTATATTTAAATATTTCAAAATTTTCATTTTTGCTTTTATTTACATTAGTCAGACATAAATCGACTTTCCCGCTCTCTAGGTCGGCCATTACTGATACCGTAGAGCGGACCTCCCCTTTGTTAGGAGTTCTGTAGATACTGTGTGTAGGGGGATGCACGTGACTTTGACACAACCACGGACTGTTACTGGTATTTGAAAGGTAACAAAAACTTAATGACGGTTCCAAACTTACCATTTTCTTTGATAACAAATGGAATAAAACTCTTGATGTCCCTTTTTTTAGTTTCTGATCGATAATTATTGATTGGCATTTTTGAAATAAATCAATAGGTTAATCGATAAATTGTAATTTTTCTGTCCATCCTCCAGCTTGTCTGCAGCATCCGGGTTATGTGTACGACCCGGAAACTGATTTCTGCTTCCGGGCTTTTAGTGAGTCGAAAAATTGGAATGGTGCCAACAGGACCTGCGTGGACCAGAGGGCTCACCTGGTTACCATTGACAACGGTGCGAAAACGGCTGCCATCGAGAAATACTTGGCTTCTTTTGGTTGGTAACTTTCTTTCTTCACGCAACACGAATATAAAGACGATTAAGACGATCAGGTGAAAGAGGAAGATTAATAGGTGTCTCAATAAGTTAATTATCGTCATTTATGAAGTTGGTGATCGATGACTGCAGCGGGGCCATTTATAGGATAAGGAGCCGTCTCCACTTCGTCGCTATTGACTCATATAAATGTCATATTATCCCGGTATTTGGTGGATATTAACTCGAATTTATCTTCAGATAAATACCAGGTAAAGACGGACTTTTCTGTCAGTCGGTAGAGACGAGCTAAAGATGATTGGCCACTTGTATCGCTACCGTCGCTATGATCTTGTGGCTTTAACCCTCCTCACCGATAGGAACCGTTCAGATCTGTCTTAGTCTTAGCCATCTTTCCTATTAGCCTTTACCTTCCCCTCCACTCCACGGTTCTGTAAGTGACACTTTTAATGTCGGGTCATCCTCGTTAAGTGTCCCCTAGAACTGCAGTCGCTGCACCCCTCCAGCGCTATCAGGGGTCCTAGACTCAAAGGCCCTCACACCGACGTCCTGCCCAATGATCAGGAGGATGGTATCAGTACAGAATCGGAAAATAGGAGTTTTATTGATCTTTGGAGTGAAACGGAGAAAACAGGTGATTTGTTTGGTTTACCGAGGTGATTCCCTTTTCAGATTTCTTGCCGGAATATTGAATTGTTATTGGAATAAATTGATGAAAAGGGAATTAGGTGATTCTGTATTCTGTGGATGGTCTCATAATTTTAAATGAAGTGTCTTAATTTTGTAACCATAAATAACACATCTGGTCTTGAAGACGCAGCCTCCTTCTACAGATTGGCGAATTGTTGTTGTTGTTTTGTTTGTTTCTCTTTTATCCTGTAGCCAGCTCTTCCGGATACTGGATAGGAGTAGTAGATGGTGGAAATGTTTGGACCACCTGGGATTCCAAACCACTCGATTACCAGAACTGGGCCTCAGGTGAACCGAACACTCCGTCTCAAAAGTGTGTCTGTCTATGGAAGTCCCAGAATTGGAAGTGGGACGACAACTGGTGTAGCTCATCCTACTCTTTCATCTGTCAAAAGGACGTCTAAGAAGGAAGGAGAAGCTAAATCATGAACATCTCCCTCCTCTCATTTACCTGGCAGCAACACATCCGTTACAAAATGTCTTTGAGGACTCAGACAAAACTTTGGCAGAGATTTCCTGCAAAAATGATTCCTATTTTTATGTTGTTGTGAAGCGAATTTCACTGTTGTGTGTAATGGTTGAGCGACCTTTAGAGTTTGTTGACCCCTTGTAACGAAGATCTCTTATATTTGAATTTAATTACAAACACTCGACGTAAATTGTTCGCTGTTAGACGATCCAGTATAAGGTGGTCATACAACAGTATTTGGATGTTCTGTTTATTGACGTGAATAAAGTTGTCCATCTTTGCTCCACTCTCTCCTTTCTTTTCCATGTCCGGCAGTTAACACAAACCTGTCAGTCAGTCATCTTTACTGATCCTTAATGGCTGACGTAAGGATCCATCACCGGGCGACAAGAATTTGAGCTTCTACGTTTTGAGAGAAAAGAAAGATTTTGTGAAATTTACTTTGCATTAAATATAAGAATTAATAAACAAGTAAATGTCACGTAAAGTTGGTATTGGATCTTTATGTCCGTCCTGATTAAAGGTGAGGAAAACAGAGCTTTTCGTGTTTACAACAGACCCTCATCGCCTAGTAATCACAAGGAATCAGATATTAAAGGTAAATAAATTTAGTGTAGAGTTGATCCGATAGGTTTACGATGCAAGTATTAAGATCGATAGAACCCTTTTCACATTGATTTGTGAACCGATTTTTACAATACCCGGTTTTGGTTCTGAGGGAAACCATTTCCGCTTCTGCTGAAACATCAGACTTGTTCCAGATGAGAGATGACGTCACAGGACTGAACCGCACGGGTCCTGTTTGGATATTTGGTCGGGTGACCGCAATTCCTTTTAAACGGAATTAAAGAAGCAACATCATCAATTTTCCTGAACAGTGAATATAATCTGCATTTATGAGAGTAATTTATGTTTGTTTCCTTTTTATAAAGACATAAATAGGTAGGAGAATCTCTTTAGTCCGGGGCTGAGTTCGTCTGCGTGTTCCAGAGATGAAGAACCCGGACGCTTCCTCGCTGAACACCGGACAGGTGAAGTAGCTGTCCCCTGTTCCTCACGGAGCCCCGGCTGCCGGTCTGTAAGCTCTCGGTGCTTGCGACTTGTAGGTGCCCCGACAAAGCTCCCTAATTTACTAAGTAACAAAAGCTGAATATAAAAATTTTAAAATTAAACAAAATATCTAACTTCTATTTTACTGCCCGATAGAGAACAAAGAGATAAATATTAGGTTAGCCTCTCGCACAAACTCTCTTTCCCTCAGGTGAAGAGTTACTATGGGCGATATTAAATGTTAATATTCGTTGTTGTCTGACGGCCTCTACGTCAGTGATCCATGAAGAACGAGCCTGTCAACTGATCAGGAGATCGATCTGACACCGAGGGAAGGAAGATTGATCGGTGGGCTGCTTGCCCACCTGAGCCTGTTGTTGACGACATCACCTCGGAAACACAAATCCAGACTTCTAGCCCACAGCATGCCCAGAGATAAGCTCCGGCCTCAACTTTGAAGCAAGAGACCCCAAATCGTACATTTCCCTCAGCACATACGATCATACCAAAGGATGCAACAACACCCCCCCCCCAAGCAGGTTAGACCGTTTCCAAAAGCAGCTTCCAGACAGATGGCATCCAAAGGGGAAAAAGCTAAGGAAGGCAGCCATTTTGACTGACACTCCTGAAAAAGATGCACTGTCTGCAGAAGATGGAAAGAGGTGTAGGAGGACTGAAGCTGCTGCTGCGAGGAGGAAATTACCAAAAAGGAGAGTGCAAAGAAAATACTGAGCTGCAACTGTGCCAACACCGACTCGGATGATAATGGATGCTTCTGTCTAGTGTTCTGCGAACCTTACTCCAACAGTCGTCCGAATGAACAACGGGTACAGCGGGTGGTTTGTAAGGACCGGTCGCCTGAAGAAGGCATCCAGGAACAAAGAGTCTACATCTGCCAGATCTGCCACTCAGATGACTCAGCCTAAAATTTCCGTTATCAGTTTTGTTTTGTTCTCTGTTTGATTAAAGTTCTAATTATCTACAGATAGCTTTTTAAAATTTCCATTATGTGGTATGTAATAGTATTAGAAAACACTAAAGGGGCCGGTTGTAACAGTGTTACAATAAAGCCCCACGTACTGTTACAACTTGCCCCACATGCGGGGTAAATTGTAACACTTTGGGTCACATGGTGTTTTTACTCCCTGCTCTCATCATTTAACAGATTAGAGTTAAAATATTCCTGCAATATTAAGAGCAGTGGACCTTTATTTGTTTGCACTAAAAACGCTGCTACAAATTTTCAAAATGTGAAGAATGAGGGTTGATTTCGTGTAAAATATGACAACCAGCCCCCGTTCTCCCCTAATTTTAGAAAGTCAGCAGGTGTCCTGTTTATCTTCATCTTCTCTATCTGCCGCCCTTCGTTAAGATCGAAGTCTACCCCCAAGTTTAGTTTCAGAATATTAACTAATATCATATCGATCTGATTGGAAAAGTAACGTATCGAACTATCGGATGGTATATTGTATTCGGATTTATTTCGTTTTTCTGACAAAAAATATCTTTTTATTATAATAAATAGAAAACAACGAAATTCAAACTAATAATAATAATAATAATAATATAATAATAATAATAATAATAATAATAATAATAATAATAATAATAATAATAATAATAATAAAATAATAATAATATAATAATAATAATAATAATAATAATAATAATAATAATAATAATAATAAAATAATAATAATAATAATAATAATAATAATAATAATAATAATAATAATTTGAAGGGTCCCTAGTAAAGTTATATTTATCTTTCCTTTCACCTGGCGGGCCACGAGCCGCCTCGGACGACGGAAAGATGCTGATTAACCTGGGCAAACAATGGTTAGTACCTGGCGTAGTCGGTAGGTGTCGCAATCAATTGCATCTACCGAACCATAGACCCTGGTTGGACCACATTTAGCTTCATCGAAGTAAAGAAATAATTAAAGGAAATTTTTAGAGGTTTTCAAACAAACCAAACGAAGAGACGTCACGCGCCAAAACTTTAACAACAATAAAAAGTGAAGAATGTTACGATTTTTCAACTATAATCGAGCGGATCATCAAGACAGCGCCATCTGTTGAGGGATTGGAATTCAGAACAGCAGAAAGACCATTTACTTTTGTTTTAAAAAGGGGTTAGCTTAGGGATTTCACGCTTCGCCTAAGCTTTTTTGTTGGAGAAAACGTTCAGCAATAAATAAAGAGCTTAGGCAGGAGAAGGAAGGACAGGCAATGGCTTCAGGTTTGTTGTTTCTAGTGCTCAGGTGCTAGCTACCTGGACAGATAAGTGCATCGGCACCATAGGAGCTGTCATTGTTCATTTAAGCACTTTGGGATCGATATCCCACAGCCACAGGGAGCATCAATCAGTCGACTCCCTGAAAAGTTTTCACAGCGGTCACCCGATTCTCAACTAAGGATATCGAGCAGCTCATCCTCATCCAGACGGCGGGCTCCGAACTTCAGAGATTGACGTCCGGCGAGATGGAGAAGACGAAAGCAGCCGCTTCCTTCTTCCTCTTTCTGATCTACGTTACAAACTCTCGGGGTCTGCTGCAAACCCGAGCAAGATTCTTCACCAGAGTCGAGGATTCTCCTCACGGCCCGCTGACCGGCTCCGCTTTGACCCGCTATGACCAGGTGAGAGGGAGTGGAGTGCGGGCTGCTGTGCCTGCAAACTGACGGCTGTCTCTGGTTCATCTACCAGCCGGGGATGGAATCGTGCAGCCCTCAAAACGACCTGATCGTCCCTGTCGAGGGTGGCGCAACAGAATTCCTCCCTCCTCCCGACTTACACCTTTGTGCAAAATACAGGTAAGTTGTCATCGGTTACCGTCGTCACTGTATCTAACTTTGTTGGTACTGTTCGTGGCTAACAAATGATAGATAAAGATTCCAACTCTGATCTATTAAAATATACCACCATTAATAATTGTGTGTACACATCAAACATTCCGCCAACACACCTGCACACACACACACACACACACACACACACACACACGCGAACTGAGAACCTTATCGCTAGTTTTTATACAAATTTGAAAGTAAAATGAAAACATCATTAGTATAGAATAATTGATTTGTGTGAACGGACAGAGCCGTCTGAGCTGCCATTTGCTGAACCACTGGTCACTTTCCAGCCTCAAAGTCGCCACCCGACAGCTCAGGTGAACCGGAGACTCGATCATTCCTGACTCTCTACCTGTCTAAGCTGAACTCGGTGACGGAACCGGACACCTGTCTGCTGACAGGGGATCTCATCAGAACGCAAAGAGGACAATGGTTTAAGTCACTGAGGGTTGGTAGAGTACGATACGATAAATGTGTGTGAGGGAATTTCGTTATAATTGTCGTGTCTATGGAACAGTTGAATGATAATTTTCCAACCGGTGATGTAGGAGCCACTGATTGTTATTCGTTGACAAAACTCCATCGTTGTTGTTCTCCGTTTACTGCCTTTCAGTCTGTAACAATGAACAATCGATTGTACTGGTGAATGACTTGTCGCCGTCAGACTCGAAATTTATAAAACAATACTTCTATTTTAGTTAAGAAAAATATTTACAAAAATTGTTTGATTGTCGTGAGATAACGTCAGGAAAAATTCTTGGTTACGTTTTCGTTCTTTCGAGTGAACCTTTGTACAGACTTTAATATGTTTGACTCTACTTTATGAAGTTAACTATTAATGTTATTAGACGTAATATTACAGTAAAAATACTGGATAAAAAGAGCAGCGCAAATCGTGGGATTTAGGCAACAAAACGGTTAATTCAGGGCAGATATTTATTTATCTCGCTTTTTCTCTGTAATTTTAGAAGATCAGCAGGTGTCCCGTTTGCCTTCCTCATCTCTTTCTGCTGCCCCTTCGTTGAGAT
>JACATO010000823.1:0-46296 GCA_018389105.1 Nautilus pompilius | reverse complement strand
CTTTGAATACGGGCATGTCAAAGGGGTGGCCACCAGTGATGGTTGGCAAAAGACCTATTTCATGCAGTATATCATGTTCTCTGGGACCGCGTTCATCTGAAGGATGGTGCGTCGGCGTTGAACGTTGGATTCGCATGAATTATTTTTTGGGAATATATTCTTGCACGTGAAGTTGTTCCCAAAGCCGGAGAAACCAAATTCCTGTTGTGTTGATTATTCTGGCAGGCGAGTCTGCGATTTCCTGGCTTCTATCTTTCTAACAGCTCTCCGCATCATAGAATCTTCTAAACGACTGATGAAACTATTTATGCCATAGCCCTTCAAACAAAGGACCATATTTTGTTGTCGCTTTTTACGTGGGTGATGTACGTGAAGTAGGTGCGTGTAACTGATGCGAGTACTGCTTGGAGGTGAAGGGAAGTTGGTAGGGTAGTTTAAGTTACCTGTGGCCGAAGCCGTTTGGAACCATCTCTCGTTCTCCAGTCGTGGTTCTCAAAGGGCCATTCGATGGTTAGGTCAAGTGAGCTTTCACCACACATAACTCTTTACAAACGGTTCCTGCAGCACCAATCCGACTTCCATCATGCCAGAGGACAATACCTCATAGTTGAGCAAGTCTTGTTACTACGAATGACCTATTCCAATGTTGACAAATATCTTAACAAAGTCAGAGCAGATATTAAAATAAAGCAACATTTTATTATGTCATCGAACGCAGCTATGTTTTAAGTTTCAGTAGGAAATCCTTTGCAGTGTAAAAAATAAAACTCCATGAATGAAGAGGAATCTTCGCTGAACAGTAGTAATAAAATTAACGATTTTGTATAATATTTGTTTGTTATATATTTTGAAAAACCAGTGTAGAAAGAACTTTTTCCTGTACTAATAACGTTTAAAAGAGATAATGTACTTCCCAAGTTTGGCCTTTTAATCGCAGAAAAAGGATGAAGGACTCATACTGCTGTTTTTTCTACCAAAAATGTCTAGGAATGGTACAGGGCAGATTTTTAAAATGCTAGGCTTTCTGTCAATTACAGATTGAAAAAAATTCTTCAATAAAAATAACTTTAGCTAAAAGGTTTATCAATGAAAGAAGTACCACATTTAAAATACAGTGCGTTATATTTAATTTATGTATTTCTTTTCTATAAAGGCTGGCATGTTCCTGCTACAAATAGCAGGACTGGTACTATATTATCTTTGGGTCCATTCGTCATTGGTATTCCGAATGTACGATCATTTTATGGATTCTATGGTAAGATTGTTACTGATTTCTATTCACTCTGTCTTTTTACGCAAGCTGTTTTGGTAAAGATCTCCTAATGACAGTAAAACTTCCAAGAATAAATACAACCAAGGAAGCATAGCAGCTATTGAAGTTATTTGCCATCTTGTATGTAACATACATAAAGCTGTTGATTCTGGAAGTTTTAATGCGATATCGGCCGGTCACACAATCCTGAATAAACTTGGAACAGATCCATTAATTCAGGTGCCCAAAAAACTATCGGCATCAGTTTGGAAAGGATGGAAAGATTTAATTATCTGAAATCATTTGCTTAATGCTTACAATGTAGAAAATACACTTGGAACGTTTAGGGGTGCTAAACATTTCTTCAACGTTTTACCTCGTTGATGTAATTACTGTTTCAAGTATATTATTCCAAGACATTCGTACAGACTGAAGGAGAAGAATACACCGCAGATCTGATCGCAGATTTATAGACGATTATTTGCCTATTGAGTTGTTCATATTTTTTTTTCACTTTCAGCTCGATTGCACTAATGTTTATCAGTTGTCTTATGTTTTACCTTTGCGCCGTTAGAAAAGTATTATTCAAAATTGGTATAAGATCAGCATCTTAAGGAAATGAAAGAAATTGCAAGAGGCTGCAGCTCTTTTATCATTGAAAGAAGATTTGTCACAATAAAAAATCTACAGTGCAAAGTTAACCGAAACATTTACGAAGTAAGAAATAACCGGAACGTTTCCGGATCTGAAGGAATTACCAAGAGTTTTGTTGAACATCAGCAGATTCAACCAAGTTCCTGCTCTCCAAAAACTTTAGTAATGTAAGAAAGTAAAATGTCCAGTTAAATTAAAGACAGAAACGTTTTTCATTGGAATGTAATAGAAAAGTAAAAAGTATTTCTACGTATGATTGTCGATCGCGCATTTTCAGCCACTACTTTGCAGATATTTCGTCCAAAGGGAATTTATCGTCGCCAAACAAAGGTCTATTTAAACAGTTCATAATCTATACTTGATTCTATTATTTTTCCAGGACACAAGCGGCTAAGCAGCGACATACAGCTGATGTTAGGGAGAAAACCTCCAGCTTTTATCAGAATCACATGGCTTTTATCACCCCACTAATAATACTGGTACAAAGATTTATTATATAAAAGCTACCATTCTTAATTTTTGTTTTAATATTTCATCATCAGCATCTTAACTGATTTTTTATCACATAGAATTATATACTCTTCACGGAATATTTAGTAAATGAACGTGCTGCTAAGTCCAATTTTAAAAATCGTGAGAGAACTAAAAAGAAAAAATTACAGACCTAAAACATATCTTCAAGTTTATAAAACCAAATAAATGCAACAAAAAATGCTCATATATACATAAATTTCCAAATGGCCACGCCCAATAATTTCTTTCCTTCATCCAATTTTTAATGAAAGTTATATTTAAGCGAAGAGAGAGTATATTTTCTATAGAATGTGAAACTTTTAAACAACAGATGAATCTAATTTTTTTCAGGTGTTTTTCTATTCACTCTCGTCACTTATGAAGCTCCGTCTTACGGCAACTACATCTATCCAGCTGGAGCCATTGCGCTGGGATGGTGTTCGCAGTATCGTTGATCGTACCTTTCCCTGTTGTGGGCTCTGTATAAGATTATCAAAACAAAGAGGACAATTACCGAGGTAAAGACATCAGCCTTATAAAAAGTATTCTATTGAGTAGAGTTGCGCCCAATTAACTGAGGACGTCGATTTGTAAAACTTGAATCATAAAGGACAAATTATACAGATTTGGATATTAATGTAAATAACTATAGAAAACGAATATTGGTGAAGACTTAAGATAGCGAAAACATTCTTGTAAAGTTTGCTTTACCTGTGCTTCATATCTTTATAAACAAATCGTTTTCTTGGGGTTTTTTCTGGTAGCCCTTCCTTCAAAAGGTCTATATTCGGGTATTATGTTGTATTAATAACCAGGTTTTCGTATATCACTTAAATAATAACCTGGTTACAGAGCGGTATTGATTCCATTAAAATTCTTCTATAAATATTATATTGTAAGACATCATTCATTACAGATATTCGGTCAAATCAATTCCAGAATCTCACAGACTCACCTCGAGAAATTAAAGTACAATATTCAAAATAAGTTTACACTTCGAATGAAAAAATGTTTTGAAGATAAGTGCAAAGAAGTTAATTTTATATAATACTTACCCACTTTTAAATAGTGGAAATTTACCCGTTATGTGAAGTGTGAGGATACATTATCTTCATATTGCAAGATTTAGCTGACTCGTCAAGTGTGGTTCTGAATGTTTCGTAACGAAGCAGGACCTTTAACTTGGAATAAAACACCGGATGTTTTCCCATACCGTGGCAAAGCCGAATGCAAGGTCAGCAGAAGCTCCGTTACATTCTCAAACTGAGGGCCCTATGTTCCCGTCTGGTGATGAGTATAGACCTCATGGCAGTAATCATGACCAATAGCACTGGTCATCAAAGAATAACTCTAAAGTTGTATTGAATATTTACTTTTTACAGAGAAAAATACAGGTGAAAGCTGACCAGACGTGGGGACCAGCCTTAGAGGACAACAGAAACGAACGACCTTTGATTGACGATCCAGAGGAAACTTTCTCAGATAAATTGAAACTAAATTTGTTCGGCCGTGGGAAATCTACCTGAGAAACGAGAAAAAATATCAAAGTGAATTCCGGCATTATTAAAACCATATTTGGCTTAATTCACTTTTCCTTCTGACTGAATTACGGAGATCACTGTTTCGATTAACCTTCATATCTCTTGTTTGTCTCACTTCATAAACACGAGGGCTCACCTATTGCAATGTTTAGAAACTTTTCTGTCTGTCGTCGATTTGGTGAATAAATTATTACTATTATGACGCTTATTCTGTGATACATATAAACGTACGGCAAATCTTCCTTATTCAAATAGGCAGGCAGATATGCCAATATTTTTATTTTCCTTTCTTCCATTGATCGATTAAACCCTCTACCCACGTCGTGACCAGCGACGGGGCTAATGGACTCACCGTCGTTTTCTGTGCCGAATGATTTAGTGCTTGGCGATGGCCGCATTCTTCCGAGACGGTGCCAGTATAGCTAATGATGGATACTACAAGAACGACGGCAGCAGCTGCAGCCGCCTTACATATATATGGATATATCCATGCAGTGTAGAAATATATAAAAAAAAAAACTGTTACTACCAATAAGCATGTAGTTCCTTAGTAGCTTCTTGATGCGAACAATAAAAAGTAGTATTTTGTTTTAGAAAATTATAAAATATACAATTATTAGAGTAAACTGCAAAATATCTATTAAGTAAGGAGCATCTTCGCTCCACAGGACTCAGCAAAAATACCAGGAGCGATTCTGCAGGTAAACGTTTCGCTTTAAATGTTTGTTGTTACTGTAAAATTTTGAATTAATTAAATTACTTACCTGTCCTACATTAATAAATATTTTTGTTAGCATTATTGGCTTGTTAGTGCTTGTAACGGTACTAGCATTAGAAGTAATGGTAACTGCAGATTTAATGATATTATTATTATTAATTTACTATTATTATATTGTTGTTGTTGGCAGCATTAGAAGTAGCAGTAGTATTTGTAGTAGTAATATAGCCGTAGCATCTTTGGGATGCTCTCTGGTAACAAATGTATGCCAAAACCTTCTGGCCAAGGCTTAATGATTTTGTTAGGTATAGAAAGGGGCCAGGACAGCTCCCATGATGTTGATGCTTCTGTTTGACGCCATCAGAAAGGTATTAGCTCGAATGACAGCATCATTTCCCTGCTACCATGGTTTCGGGTCATTACTGACTAAGACAGTTGCTCCGGTAATCGCAACAATGACCTCTCTTCTTGTTTTTCTACAGAGGGATTCTTCATTCGATGGAGGTAAAATTAGTTATTATTAATGGTGGCAAAAATGTCTGCTTTCTCTCTGTAAATCGAACCTTGCAGGATGAAGATGCTAATGTTTAAGGAGTTATGGTTAATACTGGAGGGAGAAACAACGCTGGTCCATTGTTAAACAAATATTTATTTAGACTAAAAATTCTATATTATTACACTGTTGCCGTAAGCGACATGAACGCATCAGCAGTGGACCTTTCACAGATCCGCCGATTTTTGTCTACCATAAGAGCACCCAGAGAATCCATTGGTTCAGGTTTGAGGAAACGTCATCCAGACTGTCCTGGTTGCTAGTCTTTCTCCTATGGTTCGCCGGCAGCTGAGTTCAAGTGGATCCTCCTACTTTTCTTGCACTGTAACATATCGGTAAGGTGGCTAACCTGATCAATCCAGGTACAGGTATGCCGTTGTCAAAATATCTGTGTAACGGCCACATTGAACAGGTGAATCAGGCAAAATATAATGCCATCATCACTCTATCACCATCAACTTTCCAGGAGAAAGAAACAGTTGCCTTATTCCCTCCATATCCATTTTGCGGATGACTGTACTGTACATATCAGGGGAGAATAGGGGCAGAATTCCCCCTTTGTTCTTTTTTCTTCACTAGATGTGCTTTCCCCTCATGGATTCACCCGAGATCTCTGCAGCTTCCTGCTTTCTTTATGAATGAATAAATTCACGATATTTTTTAAAGGTCCCATAGATTTTAGTGCCCGTAAAACTTTACAAACGGCTTTTAATTTGTGATGAATGACCTTACAAACGAATTTATTAATAAGCGCAGGGTGAATATCTGTGTGTACATGGGAAAATATCAAAAACCTGCAAGGTGTCTCTTGATAATATCACGCCATCTGGGAATATGGAGAGAAAATAGTAACCGTGCATCTGAATAAATAAAGATACACTATCAAGGTCACCTAGCAGAATTTGATACCGACATTACGTAAAGTCAAACCATTGCTGGTCGTCGGTAGATTTATATAAAATTTAACTATAAGTGAATGCAAACAGGTGGGATATTACTAAATATATATATAGACTTTTGGTTCGTACAATTCCTTGGTTACCACTGCATCGCACAGTCTAAACAACAGCAGTATCTTTAACTACAATCTAATCTGGTGAAAATATGTAAAATGATGTGCACATTGTTCTTTAATGATGAGTATGCTATGTCAAATGTCTTCACCAAACCTGTCTCATCAACTTACCTTCATATTCCTAAAACAAATTACAATTTATTAAAATATAACTCGAGGTAATTTCCTCGATTTTGTCTTACTAACTACAAAACGGAGACTTTTCATTCCCTCTTACACATGAAATTTAAATTATGTAAATTTTGTACTTACCAATATATTACTAACCTAATTAACACACAAAAACTAGTAAGAAAAATTTCTTCACAATTAAAGTAAAATAATTCATGTTTCAAATTATGAAAGGGAAATAAAGGTCCCTTAAGTAGTTATTAGAGCGCCGTGGTGCTAGCATTATTTCAGTTAAAACTTTGAATAAATTGTACCATTCACGATAGACAGTAACTCGATTAAACTACAAAAATTGTTTCTTTAATGAATTAATGTTTGTTCACCAAGCACGCATATGTTACATCCCTAATGTGCTTACATCGTATTATTTCCCTGCACAAATACGAGCAGCAGCTTTACTTGTTCCAAGAACACAAATGGGTCAGACAAATTTGCATTGTCGGCTTTCCACAAAGCTGCTCGAGCGAATAACCGGTTATGGAATCACTTCACCCTCTGACGTTCTACAGTAGACAAGTTGGAAATGTCGCTGAAACAAGTTTTTAAAATGGCCGAGAAAAACTCTGACAGAGACGAGAAAAGTGAGCGAGGATATTGGGACAGACCAGTGGAGTTCACTCTGACTATTATTGGATACGCTGTCGGAATAGGGAATGTTTGGAGATTTCCGTACCTGTGCGCTCGGAATGGAGGCAGTGAGTGTTCTGGACTTAGTTACAAAATTGAACATGTTTAGTAACCTTAAAAATGGCGCAGATTTCTTCATCTGAAAATTGAAACATATATCAACATTCATAGTTTTTTTTATTAAACTAGTTATTATTAATCAAGTTATTTTTTGCAATCATTGTTTTACTAACTGCTTCTGTAGTTTCCGTAAAATTAATTGGAAAATTTAATAAATAGGAGCGTTCCACAGGGCAGGTGTGGAAAAGAAAAGTATTTAATATGGAAATGAGTTGGTCAGGACATACAACCTTTTCATGTCGTGTTTAGATCAGTTCATCTCTGTAACATTTTTAAAAGGTTTTAAATAAAAATCCGTCATCAATAAACTGCCATATTGCATTTCGTTCTTTCTAGCTTTGTTGGGTTTCTTCGGTCACCTTTACCTGCCACGTGTCCTATAATATTTTTCTCGCATATCCGATGTCATGACTTTGATGAAACAGAAAGACAAAACATTTGGCTGTTTGAGTGCAGGGCGACACATGAAACATAAATATGTTTACTGTCCTTATCATATTTAAAATAATTCTCGTCTATCAGTTGGCTAACGATTTATCTCATTATAGTTCCCTAAAATGTAATCGTGGACTATTTTTAACACTTTTGGTAATCTGTCAGAACGAAAATTACTTTGTAATCGGAACTGAAGAGACATAAAGCGGAATGTGCGGTGATATCGAGTTCGATGGTCCCATTTACTGATCTCTGTTTCCATTTATTGTTTGTTGTATTTTAATTGAGACAAAGTTACCCCAACATAGTTTTCTTTGAACTTCACCATCAGCGAATGAAAGGAGAGGTATTCGAGAAATGAGCGTTCAGAATTCTTCCACACCGAGGAATGAATCTATCCAAAAGTGTATAATAGATCTCTTTGTTTATTAGATGTGGGAGGAATCATACGCGGCCGGTTAGCGAAGAAGAGTGAACAGCAATCTTGTGAGAGACATTCCGCCAAACGGAGTCGGTCTCCAGTTTGAACTTAAGTTGATTGTTCGTCTATAGTAGTGCGGTAAGCTAACCACCATAGTACTGCGCTATCTGTTATAGATATAAAAATTAATTAAAGAAAATTAATAATATTATTAAAGTTTTTTATAATTTATTTTTCTCTCGCTTTGTGAAGATTCAACAGCTGGCATTCAAATTTCGAAAAAAATAAAATGATATATAATTTGCTGAAAAGCGTCGAGTGCAGAATTAGATTGATAGATAAATTTCATAACATAATTTAACTATTAATCTTTATCTTACATAAACAGATAGTTTCGTTATTTTTATTATATGTATATATCCTCCTCACAAAAAATAAACAACAATCGTCTCCAAGGCTCTCTGATTGTACAGTACCTTGAATGGTGTTCTTATTCCGGTTACAAAGAACCTGCAGGTTTACGTAAACTTTCCATGAAAAACTTGATATCAGTGGAAGCTAAGTTAGGTTATTGAGCAAAAACGAAATGGCTGTTTGAAAATGAGCATACATAATATCAACGACCCCAAGAGTATAAATGATATCAAAAGTACACATAGGCAAACAAAGGAAATACATGTGACCATCATTAGCGACAAAACAAGATGTACAAATTTCGATTTTGACCAAATCAAAAGATTTCGGCATCGTTGCATGAAATTGCGACCGACCAAAATTCTGTTGCTGGTTTCATCCATAAAGCTGAAGATGAGACCCTGCCTTTAGGCCAGAGAATGATTACATGTGAAATAATCCCAGTCTTATATCTGATACCATTCATCACAGCTTATCTGATAGTGACAAAAGCAGTTCTTTGGTTACCATGCATGCAGTAAATACCATTAAGCTACCTCCACTTAATCGATCTATTCTGTGTAGAAATATTTTTAACAAATTGCTCCCTAATTTTCTCTAGATTCTAGCACATATTTTGATAATATCTGGACGAAATCTAGACGCGTCAATGGAAGAGAAATTACGCCAAATATTCGACAGTAAGATAAGACGTCGTGTCTTTTGCCGGACGCTCAGCCATCGAGGGTGACACTTTAGTGGAATAAACAACAGTGGTATATTCTTGTTCGCATCACAGTTGCACGAACCCTGCTGCCAATCGTCTGCATAAAATCTGTAGGGTTGGTTACCTTTTGGTAAAAATTTGGAGAGAGATTTTGCTTTTAAGAAACGTTTTTTTCTGATAAGCGAGAAAAGATAATATTCTCCGCCCATTCTAACCCTTGGGCGAATTGAACGCAGCTACCTTATTATCTGGCCATTCTTAATTAAGGTACTTTGATTGTTCCTTAAAGATGACACTACGATAAGCATTTACTTGTGAAGCAACGGAAGGTTTTGTTATCCCAGTTTGCACCATCCCGACTGCTTTACCAACCAATTTGGTTTTAATGACGCCTGGGTATTTCTAAACCATCACTACCTGGCCGGCCGGTCTGTCAGGTAAACGGTGTTGGATAGTGCGAAAAAAGTTCGACATTAAGTGGGAAAAGTGATTTTCACTCGAGCATCCAAGGTCATTCCGTCTGGACAAATACCCAGAAAAAGAATTCCTTTGATGTCCTCTGGTATTCAAACTAAACATTGCTTTCAACTGCAATCGCATGATGTTGTAGTGAATACTTTCTAGTAATCGTCTGTACTATTTTGTTTGTGCCTGATGCTTTCTTATTTTTTTTTAACACCGTATTACCTTGATGATGATGATGATGATGATGATGATGATGATGTTGACAGGTTCTCGAAATATCGATTGAAATAATTATTCCGTTAACTCTAATAAATGGATGGTGAACTCTCTGTTCATTACAGAGTGGAAATGCCATTCCAAGATATTTTTGTTTGTATTGGCGATGTTAACACGTTTGATATAAAACAGGAAAAACATGAATACTGAGAGGTTTATGTGGAAAAGGTTCCTTGTACCGTGATATTATTATAATCTCAAAGGTATAACCTAATATTAAAGTCCCAAAATTAAGCTACACTATTTCTGGCCTTCTCGGGATGATATTTTCACTGTATTCACACAAGCAAATCCTTTAACTTCAGAAAACTATCAGGAATTTATGCAATATGGGAATATAGATAGGTACTTCTGTAATATTTTAAAGGTGGACACTTGTTTAGAATGTAATCTTGAGTGGTTGAAATATTAGAAGGTGGAGGAGAGTGGCACAAAATCTAGATAACTAAGCGCTTGAAGCAGAATCCAGCGATGTTCCTAATCTCAGCTGTGCAAGAATCGCCTTCCTTCCTTCCGGCCGAGAATCCCAAGCAGTCGACGACTTCTGTACATCTTTAGCCGACGATTAACGTGCAGCACAATTTGTACGAACTATAATACATGTAATTCTACTTTCAGTCAGATAATTCAATTGTTTCGGACGCTGCACAACTTTCATTACAGACGCCTTACATTAGCTCAGACAAAATAAAACAGTCGTGCACATCACCTCTAGAACTTGTCCGATAAATAAGTTATTGTAAGTAGATGGAGGGTGGAATATGTAATAACCACCGGGTCATGGAGGTCGAACTTAATAGTTCTGCAGATCATCTTTAGGCTTTGGTACGAAACACTTGTTACTTTTGTATCACAGAAGAATCAATGAACAGTCGTAGATGGAGAGCTTCTATAAAGGTGTAAATATCCGACGATAACGGAATCCTCAAATATCTTCAGTTTTATCCAAAACGTATTAGAATATTTAACTAATAATAATAAATTAAATGTTATAGAATCTTCATCGATACACACGACCTGAATGATGCCAGTTTCTCTACAAGTTCTGTATATTGGACAAAAGTCCAGATTGTACGGAGTAAATCTATTCTTATTCTAATTTAATGTATATTAACTATGAGAAGTTGAAGATTATATACTTCCCAATACTGGTTGAGAATCGATTAATCTAACGATTTCGTTGATCTTCCATAATCTTATTATAAAAATATGTTTTGCTTCAACTTCAGTTGTAATAATTATAATTTTTTAAACAATGAACTATGTGCGATTCAAAGGCATCAGCTGTGAACGCCTCACTTCTTAGTTTAAATCAAAAGTACTCATTAACACCTGCAATGGATATCTGACGTCCGTGTCGGTTCTTACCTTCTTTATTGTCGTCATTGAAGAACCAAAATATGTATATATAATTTCTTATTTTCCTCAGTACAATATAGATCTCTCAAATTTTAAAAGGTTCGATTGTTTATTTCCTTATAATTTTTTCTGATTTCTATTCCTTTTATTCTGTTCTCATATTCCATTAAAGTGGTCATTAGTTTGGTAGCTACCTAAAGAATGTGGATGATATTTGTTATCTATTTTATTAATTTGTAATCGGAAACTATTTAAAACAAAAATTAAGCACAAATTTTAGTAAATGTATTATTTCTATTCCCTAATAATTCCGAATCTGTAATGAAATAGCTTAATAATTGTGCACGAGATAGAGGAGAGATGATAATTTAAATTAATCGTATCCCTGTCTATGAGCATTATCATCAACTAATGATGAGAAGTTCTCTTAGAGAGTTCCCGGTACTTGTGGAGTGAGAAGGAAAATGATCAGCGCTTCTTGCGTGTTTCTCGACATCAGTCTACACAACCTGAGAGTATGGATCCTGCGCAGGAGACAGCTCCATCATTGCAAACAAAACTCACGTGCTCAGGTGTTTACAGGTGATTTGTGAACAGCCATCTTCGATATATTGGGAACACAGTGATGATAATGATGGTGATTATTATTAGTTGTAGTAATAGTAGTAATAGTAGTACTGTTTTGTAGCCTTACTGTCCACACCAATTGGGTTTTGTTGACTGTCAGTCCGTTCTCACGTCTTACCTCTCATTTATTCAAGTTTTCTCAACTCTCTCGCTCCAAAATTTGCTGTTGATGACAGATGTTCTATAGACAGCACAAAAAACTTTGACCATTACTTTTATTTAACATAGAAAAAATCCATCGCATTCTCTTTATTGCAGTTGCGTTTTTCATTCCCTACATATTATTCGTCTTTCTCTGTGGTTATCCCCTGATGTTCCTCGAGTTCTACATGGGGCAGTTTTCTAGTCTCAGTACACCGAGAGTTTGGAGATTATCTCCCTTGTTTCTAGGTAAGTACTGTTGATTTCCTCTCTAATTCTGATGGTACAAACTCATTGACAATTACTATTACATAAAAAAGGTCAAAAGGTTAATACAATAATAACTACTGTTTAATGTTTTAAATTTCAAAATTTTCTTAATTCACAAACTATTGGTTATATTTCGTCCAGTTTGATTAGCATTCATAGTATTTCTCCTTAGTTGAGATTGCCTTTGAATGTCTAATAACTCTTAATCCATAATTGTTAATTTTTTGTTTTTAATTTTCTTTTCTTTAAACAAATCTTGATCATATAATATATTATTTTTCTTGTATTTTTACAGATTCAATGGACTCTTAAATTTAAGATCTCCATCCTGACATTTAAATCTGATGATAATATTAAATGAACCATCAACTTTAAATCTCCCCTACATTTCTGTATAAATTGAAAATTTCTTTAGTTTTCTACATAACGGAGGAACGTCTTGTTACGATCACTTACCATTTTGTCTCATAGTGACCTTAATGCAATCACAGGTAGAATTCCTGATGTTCACGCACTGATGTGTACACTAAATGGAATGGCCGTTAATAACACAGTTAATATAAACATCAGATCCATTTATTTTAACAGCAAATTAGATATATTGCAATTTTTAAATATTAAACCCTTTCTTACGTCTACTAACTATTATAGATAATTGAACACATAACGATCATCACAGGTATGGAAACCTTATCCATGTGATTAATATTTCCGAAAACGGCGATTGTTTCAAAGTATCGGGTAATTAAAACAAAGCGATTTTATTTTATTCATTGTTTTTCTTCATTATGATCTTATTACATCTATTTCAGGTCTGGGATATGGAGTTATGGTCAAAGCTTTTATAGGCAACAACAACGTCACAATAATCATGACTTGGGTTCTGTACTATCTGGTGGAATCGTTTAAGTCAAAGCTCCCCTGGGCGTCCTGTGACAACAGCTGGAACACGGCCACTTGTGTGTCTACTCTGCAGGAACAGCTGAACATCACAGCCCGGAATGTTTCTGTTGTCTCACCCGTGAATGGATCCAGTCTCACAATAACGTCGGGCTCGACCCGTCAGAATATGCTTGGTCATCATTTAACGTCAACAGCAGAGTTTTGGCAGTAAGTTGATTTAATTCTTTGAACGATGCATTTATGATCACTAAAACCCTCATCAACGTTTGATTACTTAAATGTTTATTGTTTCTTTGTATATTTATATCCTTTTGGATTTTTTGTAATTGATATTATTGTATGAATTCTCCATGAATTTTATACTTACCTGTAATTAAGAATACTTCACACAATGCAGTGTGACTCAGATGATTACTATTCATTGATAACAATGTATTAAACACAATGTAACTGAAAATAATATCAATAGCTTCATGAGACTGTAATCCTGACTCTTGACGAAAAATATGATTACTGAGTTTGTTTATTAATTTCAGTAGAGCGGATATTCAATAAAACTGCAAGATAAATGTATGTGACAAAGAAAATGCTGAAATAGGCAGTAAAGTTTGTGAAATTTATTACAATTCTATGTTAGATCAGATGGTACTGCATGAATATTACTGAGTCGATGCATTGTTTGCACAAAGGTAAGTAGTTAGATTAGTGAAGAATGGTTCTCAACTAAAATCTGACTTCAAACGGATGATCTGCCTTTGGTACGCGGCTGGACGTTTTAACCTCCAGAATTTTAACGATAGTTGGTTTGGGTAGAGATCTTGAAAAATATCGAATTATGTTTGTACGTACGACTGGTGATCTCTAAAATGGAGCAATGAAAATAACATATTGAATCACGAAATACAGAGGTAGAGAATCGCTTAAACGATACCGATTGTATTGCAGGATAAATTGGTCGCATTGAAATCCTATAAAATGATTTTTTACTATTTATTTGCCCGCAGATATCGTGTTCTAGACATATCATCCGGATTCAGGGACCTCGGGAGCGTCAACTGGCGGCTGTTACTCGCACTAGCTGCATGCTGGTTCATCGTTTTCCTTATCCATATTCGGGGCATAAAGTCTTTAGGCAAGGTGTGTCAAAAAGTGTTTTCTTTGTATATGTTAAAGAGATTCCAAAGTCTAACGCAACAACCTTACATAAGATTTCCCCAATTATTTGTATAAGTACAACGGAAATCTTTGTGTTTTCCTTTCTTGACAGTTCTCCTGTCACAGTCGTTTGGCAGTCGCTGGTAGTCAGGCATCAAATCAATTGTTATCCAGTGTCTGTATTAAGTAAAGCGACGAGAGGACCGGATGTGACGTCACGACACGTCATATAGCCGGCGCTCGTGAATAACACGAAATGCTGAATAGTAAAATACTCTTTCAATCCGATGTCTTTCAGAAATTGGAATAGCTTGCATTAAGATTCACCTTCAGGACAAACACAATCCAAATTTTGTTTTCCCTTGTTAAATTAGAGACGTTGCTGTATAGTTTTTAATTGAATATCTCACTTAAATGAGTTTTACTTTAGCTTAGTTCTTAAGAACGCTGCTGATATCGATCAGTCAACTCGAACAATTTACCTATGACAGGAAATCAAATACAGGTTTTCTTAATAATTAGGCGTCTAGGATGTTTAAATACCGATAAATATAATCGAGTATTGTATAGATACTGATGGCCAGGGTTAAAAATTATTACTCAACATCAATGCTTAGCTAAATACCGAAGACACCCCTTAGTTGTTAGTATTGTCATTAAGTGAATTAAAGTACCAGAAAAATTATTCATTAGTCACAACCATTTCGAATTTCTGGCTGGTGTTGCTACTATGACTAACAACCTCCCCTTTACTGTACTAAACCTTCATAGTCACTGATACACACAACTTGTTATATATTTCCAACGAATTTTGATTTAAATAAAATATGATAATTTGTAAAGATGACACTGCACCATTAAGAACTGGGGTGCACTGATATTAATTTGTT
Source organism: Nautilus pompilius (assembly GCA_018389105.1). Taxonomy (NCBI): domain Eukaryota; kingdom Metazoa; phylum Mollusca; class Cephalopoda; order Nautilida; family Nautilidae; genus Nautilus; species Nautilus pompilius. The sequence continues at coordinate 31,010 of JACATO010000823.1, read as the reverse complement.
TAACTTAACTGGTCAATTTCTTTTATTTTTAAAGGTAATTTACGTTACAGCGCTTGCGCCTTATTTCTTTCTGACCGTGTTCCTGATCCGAGGTTTGCTACTTCCGGGAGCCACTGAAGGAATTCTCTACTTTCTAACTCCAGACTTTTCAAGACTTCTAGACTACAGGGTGAGCATCAGTGAAATGTTTTGCGTCTGAAGACCTAAAATTTATTAATTAATCTACTAATATCTATTTCACGTGTTCTCATAATGAACAGTAACTAAAAGTCTGTTAATTACACTTATGCTCTGCCATAATTTGCTACAAATTCTTTAATTCAGCCCTCAATGCACAAGTAAATAGTGTATTGGTAATAATTTAGCAATTTATGAAATAATCCAAGATTTAAAAAATCCTAAAAATATTTTATGACAATAAATCGATAGGGTAACCATTTAATTTTAGATGTCCAAGTAAATACTGTTTCCATTTTTGGCCCAACCAATAAACATAATCAGAAGGTTTATCTGGTAGGTATTAAAACAAGTTTTTACAAGTATTTTCTCGTTGAATAAATAATTGTGTTGCTTCTATGATAATTTTTCTTAACCATCAAACTGGTCAAACTGATTCAACTATCTAAGACGACAATATTGGCGTTATTAAATACATATAGTAAATAATGCTTTTTAATGAGATTAAATTAAATTTTATTATGTTTTTTAAAGAAACTTTCTCATGCTTCATTTATTTCATATAGGTCTGGAATGAGGCATGTGTTCAAATGTTTTACTCTTTAAGCGTCACTACTTGTGGTCTTATAACGATGTCCAGCTATAATAAGTTTCACAACAATTTTTACAGGTATGTATTAACTGATAATTTTATTTTTCGAATATTTATCTCATCGTGAAGCTGCTATTAACCGGAAATTATGCACAGTATTTGCTGGTTTGAATAGAAGAACATTTCTTAGACCAAATAAGTAGATTTGCAGAAAAACTTGGTAATGGACTCCACATCATGTAATTAAACGTAAAAAGTTAGACAATAGATTAGAATTTAAATTCAATTTCTAAAACATTATGTACGTTATTTTCTCTTCGAAATATGAAGGAAAACTAACTTTGTGTTTCTAGTCTAAATGGTTAGATTTCAAATGGAAAGTACCTGGTAATTAGTATGATAAGCCATCAAGAAGCAAGATCTGATATTTTAAGGGTACCTTCCAAACTACTTCAAATATTTTGGAAGATGAAAAGAATATGTGATCTTTCACGGTTGATGGACGCAGGTATCGACAGTAAACACTAATTGTACGTATAACATATTGACGTATCTGGCTTGATCAAAGCCAATATATAAAAAACCCATTTTTGACCTTGGGATTCTTTCGCCGGCATGAATAAAAAGGTTCCTACATAGAAGCGATTCGATCAAATCAGTTTCAGGAAATTAATTTTTCAATAGATCCTCTCAAAGTGGGACTCGGTGCTACGTAGACTTATGATGTCGCCAATGACAAAATGTTCGTCAAAAAGAAAAACATAAATGTATTTCCTTCGATTTAACCATCGGTATTCCAAAACAGCTATCACCGCACCCACGACTGAAGACAGTAGATTGTGTGCTGAACTGGCTGTATCTTATGTATAGTCAGGACGCTCGTAATGCAAAACACGAATACAACTTTATATGTCATAACCCCCGTGGATCCACCAGATTTACCCTCTCACCGATAGTGACTCTGGGAGTACCGGATTGCAAATTTCTCCAAGGTTTACAAAAGGGTTAAATTTAGAGATTTTCTTAGCTATTGCAACACAATGACCAAAGTATTAGGGTTCTTTATAGATCCATAAAACAATAACCGGGTGTAGTTTCACCATCTGAGGTATTTAGATGAAGAATTTTTACAAATCTTACATTTTGGATGAAAATTTGCATTGTTGAAAATAAAATATCATCTTTTAATAAACATCGAACATGAAAATCAAATTCTGCTAGTAGATCTTTAATATTATTTTTTTAAAATTTACTTAACGTTTCACCTGTTCATTTCTTAGAGATGATTGTTACAGCAGCAGATACATTCACCAGCTTCTACGCAGGTATCGTGCTGTACACGATACTCGGTTTCATGGCTCACAAGGCCCAGATATCTCTGTCACAGCTATCGACGTATGGTGGGTACTTTATTGATTAATTGAACGGTTAGGCTGATTTCTTTCTGACTTCTATGTTACTTCATTAAAGACTGTTTCTGTCTCCAAAGTGTTTCTCAATAGAGTAATAACTCTGGCATGTATCAGTGTTTTCGCTGAAGCAAAAATCACAGAGCTCCTTCGATAAAAACTAAGATGTAACTTGCTTTTGTTTCATCTGAAAAGAACCAGAAACTAAAAGTTACTAAATGTTTTATGCCTTATTCTTACAAATAAGAAAATACAATGTCTATTCTCATGTGATTGCGCATTTGTTTTAACTCTTTCACAGCCCTATCGTCACACCGAGAGGTCCCAAGTTTTGGATGTTGGTAATTCGGAATCTCTGTGAGAATTTGAGTTACCACATTTTGGCCTAGAAGGTCATTTTCAGGGCCTCAATGGCGCATGTTCAGAAGAATTATGGATTACACTTATTTCACTGCCCGCATTCAAAATAGCCAACTTAAAAGCCTCGAATTATAATGAAGGTATCCCAGGATCAAAGGCATGATCCAAGAGTACCAGAGTCTAGTCTCAATGGTCAACAAAGAATACTTTTCAAGAACAGAATGACAACAGCTTTTCGCGTTAGTTATTCAACTCAGAACTGACCCCGGATTTCAGTTCTTCAATAATCAGCCTTGAAGGCAATTTCACTGCCACCATCACCAGGTTTTGGTTTCTTACTCGGTATATCTTTGAAAAATAAGAATAAGAATTAATTCAGTAATTTTCCGCAGGTTATGAGCCAGCCCCGTGTTGGTCCTGTTCTTTTGCAGATCCCTAAGAAGTCAGCGGAAATATACCCTCTGATTTCCTCGCGATTCCTTTCTTCTGAATAGAAATAAATGTATGTGCACATCTGATAGAATGTGAAGAAATGTATCGTTAGCTTCAATCTGTTGTTCATCCAATGGTTTTGCGCTTAAACGGATAGAATTTGTATTTTTTAAAAATAATATAGAACCTTTTTTATAAAAGCCATTTTTCCCGTTCGGTGCCGGGTACCCAGCGGGTGGTTTACATTCCATACATTTTCTTACAGCTTGGAGCAGCTTTGCTGCGATTCTATCACTAATTCTCCTAAATATGATGTCGGTTAGCAAATGAAAGCTTTACTTTCTGGAATTAGATTTCTTCTCCATAAAAAATGTTTTTAAAGTTTTAAAATTACTCTTTATTACTGTAAGGTAGCAATAAGTCTCTTTGCTTGATCAGTAGCACTGTTTTGTAAACCTTTGGCAATTAAAGTATATCTTATGACAGTCTGCAGCAGCTCATGAACACTGGTAGGTCTTAGCAAGCACCTGTCAATAATCAGCATTAAAATTACTGTTAAGTTTAACATAAAAAGGAAAGATTGACATTTATACCTGGAATTCTAATAGCATGGAACTATTTTCAAATTCTCCTTACAGGTCCTGCACTTCTGTTTGTCGTCTACCCGGAGATTCTCTCAGCTACCTCTTCCTCAACTGTGGTCCGTGTTGTTTTTCCTCATGCTTACGATGGTCTGCCTTGACACCCAGGTAACTACGTTACTCTCTACTATCGATATTATTCTTAATGTGCTAACAACGACGGTTATCGAAATTATTCTTATATTAATAACGATAACCACATGTGTGCGGTTCACTTATCATGAATATGTTCTAAAATTTAATTATCTCAATTAAAATTTTGTTCATTCATAAAAGCCTTACTTATTTTTTTTAAATTTTAAAATTGAAAGACCTCATTCATTTAGATTTTATCAGTTTAAATGATTTAATGAAATATGTTTAAGAAATACTGATCATCTGATCTAACTTTTGTTTTCATCGATATCAAAGAATCTTTCTCTCGTGATCGGTTCAATGTTCAGTTTAATGACGATTTAAAAACCAAGAAACAACCCAGGATAATTTTTCAGGTAAGCACCTGCGATCAAACTTTATAATGTTCATAAAACAACGAACATCTTCTACAACGCTTTTACAATCAAGACAACAACAGATCCGTACATACATGAAATTAAACGGTCAGAGATTAGCTTACTAATATTAAAGTAGGGTGGTTGGGGATTTTCCTTCTTTCCTGCTCTAGTGCTGGAATGATTTCTGATCAGAGTTTCCTTGATCTTGCAGTTCGTGACCTTCGAGAACCTGGTGACCGGTCTGACCGACTGGTTTCCAAACAAACTGCGCCATAGGAAAACGAAGCTGACTGCGTGTTTGGCTGCCGTGTGCTTTCTTCAGTGTATCCCTTATGTGACTCAGGTAAATCTTGTATTGACCGTCAATCTGCTTTCAGCGTCACAATACATCGAATAGAAGCATAATCATCGATTACAAAACATCGGAAACTTAAACCTAACAAAAAAACGTCTTACGTTATATTGTTATATTTTATGCACCACTGCAGACATTTGTGCAGACCAAATATTTACATGCATCAGAAGGTGATTAAAAGCAAAAAATTGCTGAGGAAGAGACTAATTTCATCCCTTCTTATGTGAACCAAAATTTATTGAAGAATATTTAAGTTACAAAGAAATTTAAAAAAAAAACCAAATGGAAACCATCAGGATCAAATCAGAAAATAACATTGAATTATAACATCATTTCAAAAATATGAAGGGGAAGCAGATCATGAGGCAGCGGTACTCGATGGTCGCTAAACATGACTCACAACAGCATTGTATAGCGCATATGAAATTAGAAAATATAAGCGGGAAATGGGATAAACTGTCCTATCAATATAACAGAAGTTCTTGGGTTTACTTTGGAAAGAGTTCTGGAAGTTAACCTGTTTCCTGAAATCTTCCGAGTAGTTTCGATACGATGTAGTTTAAAAGGTGTTGGTCATACGATACAGGTAATCAATTGTTCAGCCTTGAAGACATTAGTTGATCACACCTGTTATATATAGACAAGAATTACTTTCCTCTGAAATGAAGTTATTTCCAATTCCATCTGCGTATAGTCTGACATTGGTATCCAAAATCACGTCTCTATACTTCATTGCAATCAAGAAACATCCCTGAATCACATGCGTGTTTGTTTACACGGACGATCGATAGAATTTCTGCCTACACCATCGTGATCCTTTGGCAAAATGTTTGGGGAATTGTTAGATGTTATACGTTTCCTACAGTTGAGTACACGGACATAATGATGGATAAAGTTTAGCTCATCAGTGAACAGAACATGGCTCCTTTCACGTGGTCTCCAGGTGACAGGATCACGGTACTAGCTACACCACTCCTCAGAAGGCGGAAGGTAAGTCAAGGAAATACGCACAATGAGTCGTCTCTAAGAGACACTTCTTTCGCGCAGCCTCCAGCGTGTGGATGAAGCTAATACCAACCTTTGTGCCGCCGTAGAGAGATTAGAACCAGGTTGGGTCGGTGTTATATTTCTCCTTTACCGATCCAAGAGTGAGATATATTTATCATCACCTGCCAGACTTTGAATTCGTCTTCTGACAATTCCTCCATACACTTTAAATTGTCTCCATAGCCAAGAAGCCACACTTCTGCCCATCTTTAGCCTCTCCGCCAGATGGGGTTTAGCTGTCCGTCCTGTTCTCTACCAAGAAATCTCCATCTTCAAAACCGTCCCATGTATAAGATCGCTTTCCAAAAGGAATATTCTCTTCCCTTGATGCAATTTGTGTTGCGATATGTGCGAGACTGTACGTGTGTACAGTTCAGAAAAGCGAAAGTGAGTAGTAGGGAAGTCCTCGGCTCCCTGTGGCCGAAGCTGTGCATCTCTTCTCCTGTGGTCTCTCCGTGGTTCTCGAAGATCACAGTCTCATGAAGAGTCAGTCAGGAAGTTAGAGTTAGTCCAATAAGGAACGGCGAGCTTCCACTCCAGTGACCACAGCTTCCAAATACCTTCTGTCTGAATCTCAGCACCTATTCCATCTCCATCGTCTTAAAGAAAGACAGTTGTTGATCGGTCTGGTCTCGAGCGAAGAATCTTTTAAAATAACAAGATCGAAACTGATTCAAAGGGAAACCAGTGTTTTCATGTCTTTTTACAAAAGCTAATTTATGTTTCTATTGGAACTGACTTGCACACATCACACTGACAAATCTTGGGCCATATAAATAAATCTCTGGTTAGACATTTGATGAATATAACTAAGCATTTTGGAAATATTTATATATTTTATTGTTGTTGTGTAATTTTTTGTAAATCATTGAATAAACTGATTTTAACAAATTTTAGAACTATATTTTAAGGCAAATTCTTCTTCCGAGGCTGGATTTTTTAATGGATGAAAACGGATGAGGAAAAGACAAAGAAAAAATTGAAACTCTGCAGTCATATAACAAAAATAGAGATAGTGTTCATTCTTTATCATTTACAACTGGAAGTACTTCTCAGACGTTAACTAAAGAAGAGAACTTTACCACTGCAGTTGAAATAATGTTCATGTATTTACTGATCTTTATTGCTTTATTTCTCTTAAAGGCAGGAATATTTTTGTTACAAATATCAGACTGGTATGCGTCATCTTTGGGTCCGTTCATCACTGGCATTTCAGAATGCATGATCATATCATGGATTTATGGTAAGATATTTTGTGTTCTTCATTTGCCTTTATATTCATGAGTTTGTTTCTAGGAAACAACTTTTAATAAAATTACAATTACAATGATCACGAAGATTTACCTGGGCAGGTGAAATGAAGTCGGGTTGAAATATATTTCCCCAAAGGTTCTTGGACGGACTTCATTTGACCGTCCTTAGTATATATAGAAACCCCTATCTCTAGAAAATTGATAGAAATCAAAATATAGGGTTGAAATATATTTCCCCAAAGGTTCTTGGACGGACTTCATTTGACCGTCTTTAGTATATATATATATATAGAAAGTCCTATCTCTAGAAAGTTGATAGAAATCAAAATATATAGCAATCGCTGAGACAATTTTGATTGTTTTCCATCTTCTTTTATGAAGTAGGTTACAGGAAGAAATTATAGAATTTCAGTTCTGCAAAACGAAGATTACAGGATCGAAGTGTAGAAGATTCGATCACATATCGCATGCCAGTCTTTGAAGTCATTTATCTTGTACGTAACGTACACAGTATTATGTGTCTAACCAGTGCCCAAGCATTGTCAGATAGTCAGAGAATCACAAAACCACTGGGATCAGAATCATTGGAATATTTATTCTTCTGGCGGGTATCTTTTAATGATGAAACCGCAAAGTGCCTGCATCAGTTTGGAAAGAGAAGAAAGATTTGCTGAAGTTGGAGGGGGGAGAAATTAAGAAAAATCATTTTTCTCAAAGACTACAACAGGGAACAAACGGTAAGAACTCGGATTCGTGCCAACCGTTTGTCTGGGTCCATCACCCTCTATTACCTGGGTGATGTAATTGTTGTTATACGTTATTTTAAAAAAAAATTACATTGCATTCATTTCGATTAAAGTAAAATCACTGCACCTGCCATTGTGAATTCATAGATCGATACTTATCTACAAAGCTGTCGATGTATTCCCTTCAGTTGAACTGATACTTATCTGCTACCTTTAGATTTCTTTCTTAAAGGCATCAGGAAGAGATTGGGAAAAATTGCCAGTGGCTGTAGCCCTGAGGACATTGATGAATCTTTACAACTGTACAATATACGGAAAATAACGGGCATCTTTTACGAGCTAATAATTAACCCTCTCAAACCCTGATCTGAAGATACTGTCCCCAGCTTTGTTATGCCGTTTCCAACACGAATCTGTTTACACCCTTGGCGACCTCTACTTGATCTGTTTATTTTCCAGGACACAAGCGGCTAAGCAGCGACATCCAGCTGATGTTGGGAAGGAAGCCTCCAGCTTTTATCAGAATCACATTGGCTTTTATCACCACTAATAATTCTGGTAATTAACATTTATCTCGAAATATTTCTTGTTTTACTATTTTAGTTACAAGGTTTCTGGCTGATGTTATATAAAAATATAAAACAAACAAATATTTAGAAAAAATGCAAGTGTTAAAATTAGATAAAAAATAGATAAATTTAGGCAAAAATTGACTATATTTTCTTTTCAATTGAAATATTTCTAATAAGAACATACGATCAATTTTTCAGGTTGTTTTTCTGCTCACCATCGTCACTTATGGGGCTCCGTCCTACGGAAACTACATCTATCCTCGTGAAGCCATTGCGCTGGGATGGTGTTTCGCAGTATCGTTGATCGTACCTTTCCCTGCTGTGGCTCTGTATAAGATTGTCAAACAAAGAGGAACAATTGTCGAGGTAAAGACCTCAGCCTTGGAGAACAATTTCTATTTCGTTAAATAGGTGTCAAGAAAACAGCGGAGAGCGACAATTTATTAAACTAGAATTACAAAAATATTATACAGATCTGAATATTAATTTAAATATTTATATAATGGAATAAAGGCGATTGTTTGTTTTTTTCTGGTAGATATTTTTTCAAATGTTAACGTTCAGTGATCTTTCATAGAATTAATAACCAAGTTTTTATATATAATAAATAATTAATAAACAGATTACTGTTTCCATTATTATTTTTTCCGCCTTATATCAATTTTATAGTACATTTTATATTTAAAAGAATCATTTATTGGAAATAACAAGTTAAAAAATTAAGAAATTAACAAATACAATTTGAAAAATAAATCAAAAATAGAATTTTCATTTGTTAAATAGTATAGTGAATTAATTATTATGTGATGTGAAATCGCATTCCTTTATTAAATCATGTTATTACTAAGTCTAGTTGACTCATTGCAAGTGTGGAAAGGTTCTCGGTGTTCCATAGTCTAATTAGGGCTGCTAACCGGAAGTAAATCACCGGAAGTGTTTTAGTGCTTTGAGAAAGGTGAATACATAAACATCGAAAACTCAGTGAAATGCACAACTTGTTCCCGTTTATATATGGTACTAAATTTCATAGCGGTAATTATGATTAATACCAATTGTCACCAACATTTTATTCTGAAAACCTATTTATTATTTACTATTCTAGAGAATAAAAGAACAGGTGAAAGCCGACCAGACATGGGGACCAGCCTTGGAGAAGAACAGAAACGAACGACTTCTGGTTGAGGATCCAGTGGATAATTTTTCAGATAAATTGAGAGTAAATCTGTTTGGTTGAAGAGTAAAATGGCAAATAATTGATTTTGAAACTATTGGGAATTTACTTGAAAAGCGAAGAGATAAATTTTGGTCAATTTTGGTGGTGCAATTTCACATTAATTAAATAATGTTCTGTTTAATTCCCCTTTTCTCTGGCATTGTGGTAATTTGATAAGAAGGACCATAGAGTAGACTACATGAACCCTTTGATTATATTCCAGGACCTTTTTCTTTTACCTTATAAGTCGGTAGGCTCATTTGTGGTACCTAATCATGCGGTCATCGGTTGTTTCTGTTTTTTATCCCTGATTTGATGAATAAATTTTCACTTGTATAACACTTATATTGTTTTATATATGTATAAATCACATTTTTTGTTGCATAATAATTCAGCTTAGCCATCATATTGATACACTATCGATCATCTTCAGAAGAAATTTCCGTTATCATGATCATGTCACTCATCTGATCGATAAATTTTGGGATCTATTAGCATTTTGATGACGGCTGATGAGCCTTAAGCGAGTAGAAGTGATGGAGTCGTTTAACTTTAAACAGATTGGAAATTACTGTCGTACTCCAACAACTATATTCAAAACAACAGAGAAGAAATTTTCGGCTGGTGCTTTTCCTGGAATATTTCTAAGTCTCGCTTACTGGCCAGTTGCAGCAACAACAGTAAATGCTTTCCAAATGTTCATCTTTCTACTGAGCCACTGTTTCGGAGAGATTATCCAATCTCTGGGTTACTTCAATATCCCTGCATTAAAATTTCAGAATTTCTACTTTTCCATTTTTACGTAAATATCTGGAAGAACCTAAATCAAATTTTAATGGTTACATTTAAGTTTATTATTTAACAATAATATTATCCTATCGGAATATTTAAAAAAAATACACGCTATATACCAAGATACTTTTAATGTATATACTGACGACACTAGTTCATCAGTAGGTATAATTAGAATTTACTAGTGCTGCAACAATTTCTCTGTTCAACAATTAGTTCAGGTTGTTTCCCCTAACGTCAGTTTATTACTACGAAGTTGAATACCTGAAACATATGTTAAGAGAAAAAGGGTCAATAAGATCACAGAAAATACTTTCTTGTAAAGGTTGTTGTGAAACTTATTATAATTTGACATCGGTAGAAGTTCACCAGTAAGCATTTGAACACATGCCTCGTTCCAGACCTATATGAAATAAATGAAGCATGAGAAAGCTTCTTTAAAAACATAATAAAATTTAATTTAATCTCATTAAAAAAGCATTATTTACTATATGTATTTAATAACGCCAATATTGTCGTCTTAAATAGTTGAATCACTTTGACCAGTTTGATGGTTAAGAAAAAATTATCATAGAAGCAACACAATTATTTATTCAACGAGAAAATACTTGTAAAAACTTGTTTTAATACCTACCAGATAAACCTTCTGATTATGTTTATTGGGTGGGCCAAAATTGGAAACAGTATTTACTTGGACATCTAAAATTAAATGGTTACCCTATCGATTTATTGTCATAAAATATTTTTAGGATTTTTTAAATCTTGGATTATTTCATAAATTGCTAAATTATTACCAATACACTATTTACTTGTGCATTGAGGGCTGAATTAAAGAATTTGTACTGCAGATATTTGTAGCAAATTATGGCAGAGCATAAGTGTAATTAACAGACTTTTAGTTACTGTTCATTATGAGAACACGTGAAATAGATATTAGTAGATTAATTAATAAATTTTAGGTCTTCAGACGCAAAACACTTCACTGATGCTCACTCTGTAGTCTAGAAGTCTTGAAAAGTCTGGAGTTAGAAAGTAGAGAATTCCTTTAGTGGCTCCCGGAAGTAGCAAACCTCGGATCAGGGACACGGTCAGAAAGAAATAAGGCGCAAGCGCTGTAACGTAAATTACCTTTAAAAATAAAAGAAATTGACCATTTAAGTTAATTAAATTAAGATCAGTTAACCCCAGTTCTTAATGGTGCAGTGTCATCTTTATAAATTATCATATTTTATATAAATCAAAATTCGATGCCAATAAATAACATCAGTTAAGTGTATAAGTGACTATGAAGGTTTATTACAGTAAAGTAAAGGTTGTTAGTCATTGTAGCAAATACAACACCAGCCAGAAATTCGAAATGGTTGTGATTAATGAATTATTTTGCTGGTACTTTAATTCACTTAATGACAATACTAACAACTAAGGGTGTCTTCGGTATTTAGCTAACCTTTGATGTTCAGTAATAATTTTTAACCCTGGCCATTAGTATCTATACAATACTCGATTATATTTATCGGTATTTAAACATCCTAGACACCTAATTATTAAGAAAACCTGTATTTGATTTCCTGTCATAGGTAAATTGTTCGAGTTGACTGATCGATATCAGCAGCGTTCTTAAGAACTAAGCTAAAGTAAAACTCATTTAAGTGAGATATTCAATTAACAAAATATACAGCAACGTCTCTAATTTAACAAGGGAAAAACAAAATTTGGATTGTGTTTGTCCTGAAGGTGAATCTTAATGCAAGCTATTCAATTTCTGAAAGACATCGGATTGAAAGAGTATTTTACTATTCAGCATTCGTGTTATTCACGAGCGCCGGCTATATGACGTGTCGTGACGTCACATCCGGTCCTCTCGTCACTTTACTTAATACAGACACTGGATAACAATTGATTTTGTGCCTGACTACCAGCGACTGCCAAACGACTGTGACAGGAGAACTGTCAAGAAAGGAAAACACAAAGTTTCCGTTGTACTTATACAAATAATTGGGGAAATCTTATGTAAGGTTGTTGCGTTAGACTTTGGAATCTCTTTAACATATACAAAGAAAACACTTTTTGACACACCTTGCCTGAAGACTTTATGCCCCGAATATGGATAAGGAAAACGATGAACCAGCTCGCAGCTAGTGCGAGTAACAGCCGCCAGTTGACGCTCCCGAGGTCCCTGAATCCGGATGATATGTCTAGAAACACGATATCTGTAGGAAAAAAAATTGTAAAATCTTTTTACGGGATTTCAATGCGACCAATCTATCCTGCAATACAATCGGTATCGTTAAGCGATTCTCTACCTCTGTATTTCGTGATTCAATATGTTATTTTCATTGCTCCATTTTAGAGATCACCAGTCGTTCGTACAAACATAATTCGATATTTTTCAAGATCTTCTACACAAACCAACTATCGTTAAAATTCTGGAGGTTAAAACGTCCCGCGGCGTACCAAAGCAGATCATCCGTTTGAACTCAGCTTTTAGTTGAGAACCATTCTTCACTAATCTAACTACTTACCTTGTGCAAACAATGCATCGACTCAGTAATATTCATGCAGTACCATCTGATCTAACATAGAATTGTAATAAATTTCACAAACTTTACTGCCAATTTCAGCATTTTCTTCGTCATAAACATTTATCTTGAAGTTTTATTGAATATTCGCTCTACTGAAATTAATAAACAAACTCAGTAATCATATTTTTCGTCAAGAGTCAGGATTACAGTCTCATGAAGCTATTGATATTATTTTCAGATACATTGTGTTTAATATATTTTTATCGATGAATACTAATCATGCGGGTCACACTGTATTGTGTAAGGTATCTTAATTACAGGTAAGTAGAAACTTAAGGGAAAATTCTTGTAATAATAACAATTACAAAAAATCCAAAAAGATAATAATACAACGGAACAATAGACAATTAAGTAACCAAAGGTTGATGAACGCTTTTAGTGAACATAATTGTAACGTTCCAGGCATTAAATCAACTTTATGATCTATACCCCTTATCTTGTACACTTACTGCCAAAACTCTGCTGTTGACGTTAAATGATGACCAAGCATATTCTGACGGGAGGAGCCAGACGTTATTGTGAGACTGGATCCATTCGCGGGTGAAACAACAGAAACATTCCGAGCTGTGATGTTCAGTTGTTCCTGCAGAGTAGACACACAAGTGGCTGTGTTCCAGCTGTTGTCACAGGAGGCCCAGGGGAGGTTCGACTTTAAAGATTGCACCAGATAATACAGTACCCAAGTCATTATTGTTGGGGTGCTGATGTTTCCTATGAAACCTTTGAGTATCACTACAAATCCAAGACCTGGAAGAAATGTAATAAAATCATAATAAAGAGAAACAATGAATAAAATGAAAACTCTTTATTATAATTACCCGCTACTTTTAAACAAACGCCGTTTTCGGAAATATTAATCACATGGATAAGGTTTCCATACCTGTGATGATCATTATGTGTTCAATTATCTATAATAGTTAGTAGACGTAAGAAAGGGTTTAATATTTAAATCATGCAATATATCTAATTTGCTGTTAAACTAAATAGATCTGATATTTATATTAAATGTGTTATTAACGGCCATTCCGTTTAGTGTACACATCAGTGCGTGAACATCAGGAAATCTACCTGTGATTGCATTAAGGTCACTATGAGACAAAATGGTAGGTGATCGTAACAAGACGTTCCTCCGTTTATGTAGAAATCTGAAGAAATTTTTCAATTTATACAGAAATGTAGGGGAGATTTAAATTTTGATGGTTCATTTAATTTCTAATACATCGAGGCATCAGATTTAAAGTGTAAGTATGATAAGGACAGATTCCTAATAATTTATTTAAGGGATCCATTGACACCTTTCTGTGAAGAAAACACAAGAAAAATAACAGATGTTAAATTCAGGAAAGATGTTATTAGATAGAAAAGGAAAATCTTCAAATACAGGTAGAAATACTATGGATTTTAATTAAACTGGTTGAAATATAACCGACAGTTTGTGAATTAAGATAATTTTGAAATTTAAATCATTATATGAGTAGTTATTATATGTATTAACCCTTTTTCCTTTTTATGTAATAGTAATTGTCAACGAGTTTGTACCATCAGTATTAGAGAGGAAATCAACAGTACTTACCTAGAAACAAGGGAGATAATCTCCAAACTGTCGGTGTACTGAGACTAGAAAACTGCCCCATGTAGAACACGAGAAACATCAGGGGATAACCACAGAGAAAGACGAATAATATGTAGGGAATGAAAAACGCAACTGCAATAAAGAGAATGCGATGGATTTTCTTCTATGTTAAATAAAACTAATGGTCAAAGTTTTTTGTGCTGTCTAGAGAACAACTGTCATCAACAGCAAATTTTGGAGCGAGTGAGTTGAGAAAACTTGAATAAATGAGAGGTAAGACGTGAGAACTGACTGACAGTCAACAAAACCCAATTGGTGTGGACAGTAAGGCTACAAAACTCTACTACTATTACTTCTATTACTACAACTAATAATAATCACCATCATTATCATCACTCTCTTCCCACTTTATCGAAGATGGCTGTTCACAAATCACCTGTAAACACCTGAGCACGTGAGTTTTGTTTGCAATGATGGAGCTGTCTCCTGCGCAGGATCCACACTCTCAGGTTGTGTAGACTGATGTCGAGAAACACGCAAGAAGCGCTGATCATTTTCCTTCTCACTCCACAAGTACCGGGAACTCTCTAAGAGAACTTCTCATCTTTAGTTGATGATAATGCTCATAGACAGGGATACGATTAATTTAAATTATCGTCTCCTCTATCTCGTGCACAATTATTAAGCTATTTCATTACAGAGTCGGAATTATTAGGGAATAGAAATAATATATTTACTAAAATTTGTGTTTAATTTTCGTTTTAAACAGTTTCCGATTAGAAACTAATAAAATAGATAACAAATATCATCCACATTCTTTAGGTAGCTACCAAACTAATGACCACTTTAAATGGAATATGAGAACAGAATAAAAAGAATAGAAATCAGAAATATTATAAGGAAATAAACAATCGAACCTTTTAAAATTTGCGAGATCTATATTGTACTGAGGAAAATAAGAAATTATATATACATTTTGGTTCTTCGATGACCACATAAAGAGTAAGAACGACACGGACGTCAGATACCATTGCAGGAGTTAAGAATACCTTTGATTAAACTAAGAAGTGCGGCGTTCACAGCTGATGCCTTTGAATCGCACATAGTTCATGTTTAAAAAATATAATTATTACAACTGAAGTAGAAGCAAAAACTATTTTTATAATAAGATTATGGAAGATCAACGAAATCGTTAGATAATCGATTCTCAACCAGTATTGGGAAGTATATAATCTTCAGCTTCTCATAGTTAATATACTTTAAATTAGAATAAGAATAGATTTACTCCGTACAATCTGGACTTTTGTTCAGTCTCCAGAACTTGTAGAGAAATTGGCATCATTCAGGTCGTGTGTATCGATTAAGCTTCTATAACATTAAATTTATTATTAGTTAGATATTTTAATACGTTTCGGAGAAAACTAAATATACTTTTTATAATTCGATCGGAATCTGGTTTCTAAGTTATTCAGAAGCCTTAAATTAATTTTAGATTGTAAACTCAAAGATCTCTGGCGCTTAACTTTCTGAAATGTTACCTTCTTGACAATGCTTCAAAAATTGTGGTTTAAAAAAGACTGCATACCATGTATTCTATGAATACAGTGCTGGCGTAATAGCCTCCGTCATGGATATCAGATATGTTCACTTCTGGTTTTTGCGAGTCGTTCAGTATTCAGTTAGTTGTTCACAAGTTTAAAGACAACAAACAACTAACATTAATTCAGCGGCTTGGAACCCGAACCCTAACGTTTTAGTTGCCATGATAAACTGTGAAATTAATTCTATTAAAAGATTTATGAAAAATAGAAAAGCGAGAAGCAAACAGAGCATGCTCGAGTTTATCACGGTCACCGAAGAGATTTTACCTTAGTTGTTTGATACGAGTCTTTTCTGGTTTTCGTAAACCAAACGATCAAATGTACGGCGAGGCGGAATTGGCGCAGTGATTCGAACTGCTCGCCCCGAGGTTTTCCATTACGTGACTTCAGGTAAAAGAAGCAGAAGCTATACTGTAGCTTGTTTCGGTATCACGCATTTTATGACGTTCAGGTTGGCATCTCGGTGAGCAATTTGTAGCGGTGGAAGCAGTCGTATATATAGACCAAAGACAAACTCAGTTTTGAAGGTTTCAGATGTATCGCGGGAGGGGTACGTATTTCACGTGGGAAATAATAATGCTTTAAAGTGTTCCTTCGGTTTGTTTTTCAAATATACTCGTTTAGAAAAAAGTACCAGGAAAATATGCCATCACAAAGAACTAATTTGTTAAAAAAAAACTCTTAGGTAGAAGATGCCTTCGTGGCTTTGATTCTTCTCCTCTCTTTTCTCACTCTGCTGCGTGGGTATAATTGCTTCCACACCGAAAATGGCATAGCGAATCTTTTCGGGTACCTGTGGTAGAGTTGGCTTGGTAACCCTTCAGTGTCCCGCACCTGGCTGCCGGTCAAGATTCTCCACCTGTACCGGTGGTCTTGCTCGGTCACCGAGCTTACACCGCACAATATCATCCCTATACTTTCAGGGTATCACATTGAAACATATTAATCTCCGTTTGCACACAAAATGAAATTTCTGCCCAGATATTCATAATTTCTTTCCATGAAGTGCGTGAAATACATGTGGGTTGCATTTTCCGTCCAGATGAGTGAAGCCCGTTAGTCATAATGAAAGCTAGATCCTGGATCCAGGTATACATGTTCGCGGTACCAGTTGAAAAACTCCATGCCATTTTTTGTTTCGGCGAATGAGAAGTTCAACAACGACCCACCCTCTTTCAGATATGGCTGACGTCACCGAGAAGATGGCATATAGCGAAAACCTGCTGATTCGGCTTGAATTAGTTTTCGGACAGCATCTCCTGCGCTTGAAATTGGTTCCATATCCGAGAAATCGCATGCCTGTCAGCATTTCGACTCGTGTGTCTGTGACTTTCCGCCTGAGAAAACTTCCAAACGAGTACTGCTGCCCCTCAAAACAAAGATTCTTTTCGCTCTTGTTCTTGTGAAGTCATCCATGCGCGTCTTTATCACATCCGCAGGACAAAAAAATGCAAAGATTGTGATGGTGATTGTTTGACAATAAGATGCTGGAAGTTACCTTCAAATTCCAACTACAATTTTCAAAACGTAAACTATATGAAAACAATATAACTACAGTTTTCGATGACGTTATTCTTGGTTGATACTTACGCGTGACAATAGTTACTTTGACAAATGGTACCACACTGAAGGCTGATAGGAATCTTGAAACGAAGGTGATTTCGCTTCTTATCTACATCTCATACAACAGTCTGCACTGTCTGCACCATTACATGTCGCAGGATATCGCTTGTAATCAGGAAGACTTCAGGCTTATACTGGTAAAAGAAAAAGAAATAAAAGTACATGATAAATAGTTTTATATAAATACATTGTCATTTTTTCTATGTTCATGTTTATGATAATGCACACATACATACACAACAAATATAGAAAGCTGTCTGCTTTATACGATTATCGTGTAAACTGAAGTTAATAAAAATTTATAAATATTCACCTTTAAAAATTTATTTGTTTTAAACACAAAAGATGCATATGATGTACTTTAATAATTAGTATGTAATCCTAAAGTCATTAAAATTTATTTCTACAATAAATAAAAGTAATTACTGTTTGTTGGTTTTCTACATAAAGAATCGAATAATCTCCATTCCCGTAAACTCACGCAGTTAAAATATACAAATGTTGATGTTTCACAGTAACTGACTAACTCTGATAATAGACAGCAGTTGCTATTATATAAAATATTACCTGGGAGTTTGAGTAAAAATGTATTCATGTTTCAAATTATAAAATATATTAAAGATCACTTAAAACATTGATTAACTTTAATATTAACGACAAACAGCTCCCTAATTTGAATAAAGCGATTGTTATTTTCTCAATTTATCTTTTCTCGCAAAGTCTACACCTGTTACATTTACAATGTGGTCATACCATATTATTTTAACAGTTGACTTGTTACATGAAGCAAATCGGGTCAGCCAAATTTGCTTTGACTGTTTTCCCCACAACTGTACAGGTGAATATCCTGTTTGGAAACTAGACATCATCCTCTGACGTTGTACAGAAGACACGTTCAAAATGTCGCTGAAGCAAGTTTTCAAAATAGCGGAGAAAAACTCTGACAGAGACGAGAAAAGTGAGCGAGGATATTGGGACAGACCAGTGGAGTTCACTCTGACTATTATTGGATACGCTGTCGGAATAGGAAATGTTTGGAGATTTCCGTACCTGTGCGCTCGGAATGGAGGCAGTGAGTGTTCTGGACTTAGTTACAAAATTGAACATGTTTAATAACCTCAAAAATGGCGTAGATTTCTTCATCTGAAAATTGAAACCTATATCAACATTCATAGTTTTTTTATTAAACTAGTTATTATTAATCAAGTTATTTTTTGCAATCATAGTTTTACTAACTGCTTCTGTAGTTTCCGTAAAATTAATTGGAAAATTTAATAAATAGGAGCGTTCCACAGGGCAGGTGTGGAAAAGAAAAGTAATTAATATGGAAATGAGTTGGTCAGGACATACAACCTTTTAATGTCCTGTTTGGATCACTTCATTTATTTAACATTTTCAAATCGTTTTAGATAAAAATCCGTCATCAATAAACTGCCATATTGCATTTCGTTCTTTCTAGCTTTGTTGGGGTTATTCTTCGGTCAATTACTGCCCTGTCCAGCTTTACTATAACGCTGTTACATGTCTAAATGTATTAAACTAATTGTCGTTCTGTTCTAAAAATTTAAATAATTCTCGTCTATCAGTTTGGCTAACGATTTAATCTCATTATAGTTCCCTAAAATGTAATCTGGATTTGGAAACTTTTGGTAAATCTGTCAGAACGACAATTACTTTTGTAATCGGAACTTGAAAGACATAAAGAAGGAATGTGCGATAACGAGTTCGGTGGTCCCATTTAGTGATGTGGTCGACTGTTTTCCTTTATCGATTTGTTGTGTTTTCTAATTTCACTATAGTTTGTTATCTTTTAATTGAGACAGTTACCCCAAACATGTTTTCTCTGAACTTCACCATCAGCGCGAAACGAGAGGTATTCGAGAAATGAGCGTTCAGAATTCTTCCACACCGAGGAATGAATCTATCCAAAAGTGTATAATAGATCTCTTTGTTTATTAGATGTGGAAGGAAACATACGCGGCCGATTAGTGAAGAAGAGTGAAAAGCAATCTTGTGAGAGACATTCCGCCAAACGGAGTCGGTCTCCAGTTTGAAATTAAGTTGATTGTTCGTCTATAGTAGTGCGGTAAGCTAACCACCATAGTACTACGCTATCTTTTATAGATATAAAAATTAAATTAAAGAAAATTAATAATATTATTAAAGATTTTTTATAATTTATTTTTCTCTCGCTTTGTGAAGATTCAACAGCTCGCATTCAAATTTTAAAAAAAATAAAATGATATTTAAATTGCTGAAAGCGTAGAGTGCAGAATTAGATTAATAGATGAAGTTCATAACATAATTTAACTATTAATCTTTATCTTACATAGACAGATAGTTTCGTTATTTTTATTATATGTATATATCCTCCTCACAAAAAATAATCAACAATCGTCTGCAAGGCTCTCTGATTGTATGGTACCTTGAATGGTGTTCTTATTCCAGTTACAAAGAACCTGCAGGTTTATGTAAACTTTCCGTGAAAAACCTGATATCAGTGGAAGCTAAGTTAGGTTATTGAGCAAAAACGAAATGGCTGTTTGAAAATGAGCCTGCATAATATCAACGACCCCAAGGGTATGAATGACATCAAAAGTACACATAGACAAACAAAGGAAAAACATGTGACCATCATTAGCGACAAAACAAGATGTACAAATTTCGATTTTGACCAAATCAGAAGATTTCGGCATCGTTGCATGAAATTGCGACCGACCAAAATTCTGTTGCTGGTTTCATCCATAAAGCTGAAGATGAGACCTTCTGATAATGACAAAAGCAGTTCTTTGGTTACCATGCATGCAGCCAATACCATTAAGCTACCTCCACTTGATCGATCTATTCTGTATAGCAATATTTTTAACAAATTGCTCCCTAATTTTCTCTAGATTCTAGCACATATTTTGATAATATCGGGACGAAATCTAGACGCGTCAATGGAAGAGAAATTACGCCAAATATTCGACAGTAAGATATGACGTCGTGTCTTTCGCCGGACGCTCAGCCATCGAAGGTGACACTTTAGTGGAATAAACAGCAGTGGTATATTCTTGTTCGCATCACAGTAGCAGGAACCCTGCTGCCAATCGTCTGCATAAAATCTATAGAGTTGGTTACCTTTTGGTAAAAATTTGGAGAGAGATTTTGCTTTTAAGAAACGTTTTTTTCTGATAAGCGAGAAAAGATAATATTCTCCGCCCATTCTAACCCTTGGGCGAATTGAACGCAGCTACCTTATTATCTGGCCATTCTTAATTAAGGTACTTTGATTGTTCCTTAAAGATGACACTACGATAAGCATTTACTTGTGAAGCAACGGAAGGTTTTGTTATCCCAGTTTGCACCATCCCGACTGCTTTACCAACCAATTTGGTTTTAATGACGCCTGGGTATTTCTAAACCCTCACTACCTGGCCGGCCGGTCTGTCAGGTAAACAGTGTTGGGTAGTGCGAAAAAATGTACGACATTAAGTGGGAAAAGTGATTTTCACTCGAGCATCCAAGGTCATTCCGTCTGGACAAATACCCAGAAAAAGAATTCCTTTGATGTCCTCTGGTATTCAAACTAAACATTGCTTTCAACTGCAATCGCATGATGTTGTAGTGAATACATTCTAGTAATCGTCTGTACTATTTTGTTTGTGCCTGATGCTTTCTTATTTTTTTTAACACCGTATTACCTTGATGATGATGATGATGATGATGATGATGATGATGATGATGATGATGATGATGATGATGATGATGATGATGATGATGATGATGTTGACAGGTTCTCGAAATATCGATTGAAATAATTATTCCGTTAACTCTAATAAATGGATGGTGAACTCTCTGTTCATTACAGAGTGGAAATGCCATTCCAAGATAATTTTGTTTGTATTGGCGATGTTAACACGTTTTATATAAAACAGGAAAAACATGAATACTGAGAGGTTTATGTGGAACAGGTTCCTTGTACCGTGATATTATTATAATCTCTAAGGTATAACCTAAGTTTAAAGTCCCAAAAATTAAGCTACACTATTTCTGGCCTTCTAGGGATGATAATTTCACTGTATTCACACAAGCAAATCCTTTAACTTCAGAAAACTATCAGGAATTTATGCAATATGGGAATATAGGTAGGTATTTCTGTAATATTTTAAAGCTGGACACTTGTTTAGAATGTAATCTTGAGTGGTTGAAATATTAGAAGGTGGAGGAGAGTGGCACAAAATCTAGATAACTAAGCGCTTGTAGTAGAATCCAGCGATGTTCCTAATCTCAGCTGTGCAGGAATCGCCTTCCTTCCTTCCGGCCGAGAATCCCAAGCAATCGACGACTTCTGTACATCTTTAGCAGACGATTAACGTGCAGAACAATTTGTACGAACTATAATACATAATTTAATTCTACTTCAGTCATATTCAGATATTCAATTGTTTCGGACGCTGCACAACTTTCATTACAGACACCTTACATTAGCTCGGACAAAATAAAACAGTTGTGCACATCACCTCTAGAACTTGTCCGATAAATAAGTTATTGTAAATAGATGGAGGGTGGAATACGTAATAACCACCGGTCATGGGGGTCGAACTTAATAGTTCTTCAGATCACTTTAGGGTTTGGTACGAAACACTTGTTACTTTTGTATCACAGAAGAATCTTGAACAGTCGTAGATGGAGAGCTTCTATAAAGGTGCAAATATCCGACGATAACGGAATCCTCAAATATCTTCAGTTTTATCCAAAACGTATTAGAATATTTAACTAATAATAATAAATTAAATGTTATAGAATCTTCATCGATACACACGACCTGAATGATGTCAGTTTCTCTACAAGTTCTGGAGACTGAACAAAAGACCAGATTGCACGGAGTAAATGTATTCTTATCTTTATTCAAAATACTTTAATTGTAAAAATCCGAATATTATATACGACCCAACACTACATGAGAATCGATTACTGTAAAGACTTTGACGTTTCACAATTTTCTGAAAACTGAGTGTTGCTTCTAATTTCCTGGTAATAATTACCAATCTTTTGACACAAGGAACTCTGTACGACTCAAAGACCTCAGCTGTGTGATCATATTTACGTCATTAGAGGCAAACGTTACTCTTGTTACTTTAAATTAAAAGTACTCATTAACACCATCAATGAAGATTTACAGTTGATGGCGGTCCCTGCGATGTTTGTTTGTAGTTATTTATATTTATATTTATATACTTTAATCCTTACTTTCTTCAGTATGATGTAAATTTCGCAAAATGTGAAGGAATCAATCGCTTCTTTCTTTAAAAATTTTCTGTTTTTTATTCTTTACAATCTGTTCTGATGCTGTTTAAATGTCATATAAAGTGGCCATTAATTAGGTATCTATCTAAAAGGTTTTGATGAAATTTGCTATTTATTTTCTTAGTTTCTAGTCGGAAACTGCTTAAAATAAATATTAAACACAAATTTTAGTAAATCAATTATTTATTTCCATGCCCATCGACTCTGTAATGAAAAAGCTTAATAATTGTGCACGAGATAGAGGAGACGATAATTTAAATTAATCGTATCCCTGTCTATGAGCATTATCATCAACTAATGATGAGAAGTTCTCTTAGAGAGTTGCCGGTACTTGTGGAGTGAGAAGGAAAATGATCAGCGCTTCTTGCGTGTTTCTCGACATCAATCTACACAACCTGAGAGTGTGGATCCTGCGCAGGAGACAGCTCCATCATTGCAAACAAAACTCACGTGCTCAGGTTTTTACAGGTTATTTGTGAACGGCCATCTTCGATAAAGTGGGAACACAGTGATGATAATGATGGTGATTATTATTAGTTGTAGTAATAGTGGAAATAGAAGTAGTGTTTTTGTAACCTTAGTGTCCACACCGATTGGGTTTTGTTGACTGTCAGTCCGTTCTCACGTCTTACCTCTCATTTATTCAAGTTTTCTCAACTCACTCGCTCCAAAATTTGCTGTTGATGACAGTTGTTCTTTAGACAGCACAAAAAACTTTGACCATTACTTTTATTTAACATAGAAGAAAATCCATTGCATTCTCTTTATTGCAGTTGCGTTTTTCATTCCCTACATATTATTCGTCTTTCTCTGTGGTTATCCCTTGATGTTCCTCGAGTTCTACATGGGGCAGTTTTCTAGTCTCAGTACACCGAGAGTTTGGAGATTATCTCCCTTGTTTCTAGGTAAGTACTGTTGATTTCCTCTCTAATTCTGATGGTACAAACTCGTTGACAATTACTATTACATAAAAAGGAAAAAGGGTTAATACATATAATAACTACTGTTTTATGCTCTAAATTAAAATATTAACTTTATTTTCAAACGGACAGTTTTTGTTTTCCCCAGTTTTGGTAAATATTCATAGTATTTCTACCTGTATTTGAAGATTTGCCTTTTCTGTCTAATAACATCTTTCCTGAATTGAACAACTGTTATTTTTCTTGTGTTTTCGTCACAGAAAGGTGTCAATGGATCTCTTAAATTAATGATGAAGTGTCTGTCCTTATCGTACTGACACTTTAAATCTGATGCCTCTAAATATTAGATATTAAATGAACCATCAAAATTTAAATCTCCCCTAAATTTCTGTATAAATTGAAAAATTTCTTCAGGTTTCTACATAAACGGAGGAACCTCTTGTTACGATCACTTACCATTTTGTCTCATAGTGACTTTAATGCAATCACAGGTAGATTTCCTGATGTTCACGCACTGATGTGTACACTAAACGGAATGGCCGTTAATAACACAGTTAATATAAATATCAAATCTATTTAGTTTAACAGCAAATTAGATATATTGCAAGATTAAAATATTAAACCCTTTCTTACGTCTACTAACTATTAGAGAAAAATAAACTCATAATGATCATCACAGGTACGGAAACCTTATCGATGTGATTAATATTTCCGAAAACGGCGATAGTTTAAAAGTAGCGGGTAATTAAAATGAAGCGTTTTCATTTTATTCATTGTTTCTCTTCACTATGATCTTATTACATCTATTCCAGGTCTTGGATTTGGAGTTATGGTCAACGAATTTATAGGAAACATCAGCGTCCCAACAATCATGACTTGGGTTCTGTACTATCTTGTGCAATCTTTTAAGTCGAACCTCCCCTGGGCCTCCTGTGACAACAGCTGGAACACAGCCACTTGTGTGTCTACTCTGCAGGAACAACTGAACATCACAGCTCGGAATGTTTCTGTTGTTTCACCCGCGAATGGATCCAGTCTCACAATAACGTCTGGCTCCTCCCGTCAGAATATGCTTGGTCATCATTTAACGTCAACAGCAGAGTTTTGGCAGTAAGTGTACAAGATAAGGGGTATAGATCATAAAGTTGATTTAATGCCTGGAACGTTACAATTATGTTCACTAAAAGCGTTCATCAACCTTTGGTTACTTAATTGTCTATTGTTCCGTTGTATTATTATCTTTTTGGATTTTTTGTAATTGTTATTATTACAAGAATTTTCCCTTAAGTTTCTACTTACCTGTAATTAAGAATACCTTACACAATACAGTGTGACCCGCATGATTAGTATTCATCGATAAAAATATATTAAACACAATGTATCTGAAAATAATATCAATAGCTTCATGAGACTGTAATCCTGACTCTTGACGAAAAATATGATTACTGAGTTTGTTTATTAATTTCAGTAGAGCGAATATTCAATAAAACTTCAAGATAAATGTTTATGACGAAGAAAATGCTGAAATTGGCAGTAAAGTTTGTGAAATTTATTACAATTCTATGTTAGATCAGATGGTACTGCATGAATATTACTGAGTCGATGCATTGTTTGCACAAAGGTAAGTACTTAGATTAGTGAAGAATGGTTCTCAACTAAAAGCTGAGTTCAAACGGATGATCTGCCTTTGGTACGCGGCTGGACGTTTTAACCTCCAGAATTTTAACGATAGTTGGTTTGTGTAGAAGATCTTGAAAAATATCGAATTATGTTTGTACGAACGACTGGTGATCTCTAAAATGGAGCAATGAAAATAACATATTGAATCACGAAATACAGAGGTAGAGAATCGCTTAAACGATACCGATTGTATTGCAGGATAGATTGGTCGCATTGAAATCCCGTAAAAAGATTTTTACAATTTTTTTTCCTACAGATATCGTGTTCTAGACATATCATCCGGATTCAGGGACCTCGGGAGCGTCAACTGGCGGCTGTTACTCGCACTAGCTGCGAGCTGGTTCATCGTTTTCCTTATCCATATTCGGGGCATAAAGTCTTCAGGCAAGGTGTGTCAAAAAGTGTTTTCCTTGTATATGTTAAAGAGATTCCAAAGTCTAACGCAACAACCTTACCTAAGATTTCCCCAATTATTTGTATTAGTACAACGGAAATCTTTGTGTTTTCCTTTCTTGACAGTTCTCTTGTCATAGTCGTTTGGCAGTCGCTGGTAGTCAGGCACAAAATCAATTGTTATCCAGTGTCTGTATTAAGTAAAGTGACGAGAGGACCGGATGTGACGTCACGACACGTCAAATAACCAGCGCTCCTGAATAACACGAAATGCTGAATAGTAAAACACTCTTTCAATCCGATGGCTTTCAGAAATTGGAATAGCTTGCATTAAGATCCACCTTCAGGACAAACACAATCCAAATTTTGTTTTCCCTTGTTAAATTAGAGACGTTGCTGTATAGTTTTTAATTGAATATCTCACTTAAATGACTTTTACTTTAGCTTAGTTCTTAAGAACGCTGCTGATATCGATCAGTCAACTCGAACAATTTACCTATGACAGGAAATCAAATACAGGTTTTCTTAATAATTAGGTGTCTAGGATGTTTAAATACCGATAAATATAATCGAGTATTGTATAGATACTAATGGCCAGGGTTAAAAATTATTACTGAACATCAAAGCTTAGCTAAATACCGAAGACATCCCTTAGTTGTTAGTATTGTCATTAAGTGAATTAAAGTACCAGCAAAATCATTCATTAATCACAACCATTTCGAATTTCTGGCTGGTGTTGTATTTGCTACAATGACTAACATCCTTTACTTTACTGTAATAAACCTTCATAGTCACTTATACACTTAACTGATGTTATTTATTGGCATCGAATTTTGATTTAAATAAAATATGATAATTTATAAAGATGACACTGCACCATTAAGAACTGGGGTTCACTGATCTTAATTTAATTAACTTATCTGGTCAATTTCTTTTATTTTTAAAGGTAATTTACATTACAGCGCTAGCGCCTTATTTCTTTCTGACCGTGTTCCTGATCCGAGGTTTGCTACTTCCGGGAGCCACTAAAGGAATTCTCTACTTTCTAACTCCAGACTTTTCAAGACTTCTAGACTACAGGGTGAGCATCAGTGAAGTGTTTTGCGTCAGAAGAAGTGAGATTTATTAATTAATCTAGTAATATCTATTTCACGTGTTCTCATAATGAACAGTAGCTAAAAGTCAATAATTACACCTATGCTCTACCCTAATTTGCTACAAATATCTGCAGTACCAATTATTTAATTCATCCATCAATGCACAAGAACATAGTGTATTGGTAATAATTTAGCAGTTTATTAAAGAATCCAAGATTTTAAAATCCTAAAAATATTTTATGAAAATAAAACGATAGGGTAGCCATTTAATTGTAGATGTCCAAGTAAATACTGATTCCATTTTTGGCCCAACCAATAAACATAATCAGAAAGTTTATCTGGTAGGTATTAAAACAAGTTTATACAAGTATTTTCGCGTTGTGTAAATAATTGTGTTGCTTCTATGATACATTTTTTTAACCATCAAACTGGTCAAACTGATTCAACTATCTAAGACGTCAATATTGGCTTTATTAAATATATACAATAAATAATGCTTTCTCATGAGATTAAATTATAATTTTATTATTTTTTTAAGAAATTTTCTCATGCTTCATTTATTTCAAATAGGTCTGGAATGAGGCATGTGTTCAAATGTTTTACTCTTTAAGCGTCACTACTGGTGGTCTTCTAACGATGTCAAGCTATAATAAGTTTCACAACAATTTTTACAGGTATGTATTAACTGATAATTTTATTTTTCGAATATTTATCTCATCGGAAGTTGCTATTAACAAGAAATTATGCATGACAATTGTTGATTTGAATAGAGGAAAATTTCCAAAACCAAATGACGGGATTAGAAGAAAAATCTGGTAATGGACTCCACATAATGTAATTAAACGTAAAAAGAAATCTCTGTTAAACAATAGCTTACAATTTAAATTCATTTTCTTAAACATTATGTGCGTTATTTTCTCAACGAAATACGAAGGAAAACTAATTTTCTGTTTCTCGTCTAAATGGTTAGATTTTAAATGGAAAGTACTTGGTAATTAGTATCACAAGCCGTCAAGAAGCACGACTACGTATATTTTAAGGCTACCTTCAAAACTACTTGAAACATTTTGGAAGATGAAAATAATTTTTGAGCTTTCACGACCGAGGGATTTAGGTATCGCCAGAACACAGTCATCGTACTTATTATGCTATAGCCTATGTGCTACATCAGAGCAAATCTATAAACAATCCATTTTTTACTTTGGGATTCTTTTGTTGGACTGTGTCAAAGTTTATACAAAGAAGCGATTCGACTAAATCAGTTTCAAGAAATTAATTTTTCAATAGATCCTCTCAAAGTGGGACTCGGTGCTACGTAGACTTATTATGTCGCCAATAACAAAATGTTCATCAAAAAGAAAAACATAAATGTATTTCCTTCGATTTAACCATTGGTATTCCAAAACAGCTTTTACCGCACCCACGACTGAAAACAGTAGATTGTGTGTTGAACTGGCTGTATCTCATATATGGTCAGGACGCTCGTAATACAAAACACCAATATAATTTTATATGTTACAACCTCAGTGGTTCCACCCGATTTACCCTCTCACCGATAGAGATTCTGAGAGAAGCTGGTCGCAAATTTCTCCAAGAAGGTTTACAAAGAGGTTAGATTGAGAGATTTGCATAGATATTGTAACGTATTGACCAAAGTATATGGGGTTTTTCACAGCTCCATACAAAGAATAACCGGATCCAGTTCCATCATTTGAGGTATTTGGGCGAACAGTTTGATAAATCTTACATTTTTGCTGAAAAATTGCATTGTTGAAAATAGTATCATCTTTTAATAAACATCGAACATGAAAATCAAATTCTGCTAGTCGATCTTTAATATTATTTTTTTTAAAATTTACTTAACGTTTCAACTGTTCTCATTTCTTAGAGATGCCCTGATTGTTACAGCAGCAGATACATTCACCAGCTTCTACGCAGGTATCGTGCTGTACACGATACTCGGTTTCATGGCTCACAAGGCCCAGATATCTCTGTCACAGTTATCGACGTATGGTGGGTACTTTATTGATTAATTGAACGGTTAGGCTGATTTCTTTCTGACTTCTATGTTACTTCTATTACTTCATTAAAGACTGTTTCTGTCTCCAAAGTGTTTCTCTCAATAGAGTAATAACTCTGGCATGTATCAGTGTTTTCGCTGAAGCAAAAATCACAGAGCTCCTTCGATAAAAACTAAGATGTAACTTGCTTTTGTTTCATCTGAAAAGAACCAGAAACTAAAAGTTACTAAATGTTTTATGCCTTATTCTTACAAATAAGAAAATACAATGTCTATTCTCATGTGATTGCGCATTTGTTTTAACTCTTTCACAGCCCTATCGTCACACCGAGAGGTCCCAAGTTTTGGATGTTGGTAATTCGGAATCTCTGTGAGAATTTGAGTTACCACATTTTGGCCTAGAAGGTCATTTTCAGGGCCTCAATGGCGCATGTTCAGAAGAATTATGGA
Source organism: Nautilus pompilius (assembly GCA_018389105.1). NCBI lineage: Eukaryota > Metazoa > Mollusca > Cephalopoda > Nautilida > Nautilidae > Nautilus > Nautilus pompilius. Next base: position 1,699 of record JACATO010000823.1, on the reverse strand, counting down.
TTACACTTATTTCACTTCACGCCCGCATTCAAAATAGCCAACTTAAAAGCCTCGAATTATAATGAAGGTATCCCAGGATCAAAGGCATGATCCAAGAGTACCAGAGTCTAGTCTCAATGGTCAACAAAGAATACTTTTCAAGAACAGAATGACAACAGCTTTTCGCGTTAGTCATTCAACTCAGAACTGACCCCGGATTTCAATTCTTCAAAAGCCAGCCTTGAAGGCAATTTCACTGCCACCATCACCAGGTTTTGGTTTCTTACTCGGTATATCTTTGAAAAAATAAGAATAAGAATTAATTCAGTAATTTTCCGCAGGTTATGAGCCAGCCGTGTTGGTCCTGTTCTTTTGCAGATCCCTAAGAAGTCAGCGGAAATATACCCTCTGATTTCCTCGCGATTCCTTTCTTCTGAATAGAAATAAATGTATGTGCACAACTGATAGAATGTGAAGAAATGTATCGTTAGCTTCAATCTGTTGTTCATCCAATGGTTTTTGCGCTTAAACGGATAGAATTTGTATTTTTTCAAAATAATATAAAACCTTTTTATAAAAGCCATTTTCCCCGTTCGGTGCCGGGTACCCAGCGGGTGGTTTACATTCCATACATTTCCTTACAGCTTTGCCGCGATTCTATCACTAATTCTCCTAAAAATGATGTCGGTTAGCAAATGAGAGCTTTACTTTCTGGAATTAGATTTCTTCTCCATAAAAAATGTTTTTAAAGTTTTAAAATTACTCTTTATTACTGTAAGGTAGCAATAAGTCTCTTTGCTTGATCAGTAGCACTGTTTTGTAAACCTTTGACAATTAAACTATATCTTATGACAGTCTGCAGCAGCTCATGAACACTGGTAGGTCTTAGCAAGCACCTGTCAATAATCAGTATAAAGATTACTGTTAAGTTTAATATAAAAAGGAAAGATTGACATTTATACCTGGAATTCTAATAGCATGGAACTATTTTCAAATTCTCCTTACAGGTCCTGCACTTCTGTTTGTCATCTACCCGGAGATATTCTCTCAGCTACCTCTTCCTCAACTGTGGTCCGTGTTGTTTTTCCTCATGCTTACGATGGTCTGCCTTGACACCCAGGTAACTACGTTACTCTCTACTATCGATATTATTCTTAATGTGCTAACAACGACGGTTATCGAAATTATTCTTATATTAATAACGATAACCACATGTGTGCGGTTCACTTATCATGAATATGTTCTAAAATTTAATTATCTCAATTAAAATTTTGTTCATTAAATAAAACCTTAATTATTTTAGATTTTAAAATTGAATGACCTCATTCATCTAGTTTTCTAATTTCTTACATTCCTGAGAATGATAAAACCTTATCACACGTGATGATTGAATAAAATATGTTTTAGAAATACTGATCATCTGTCCTAACTTTTGTTTTCATCGATATCAAAGATCTTTCTCTCGTGATCGGTTCAATGTTCAGTTTAATGACGATTTAAAAACCAAGAAACAACCCAGGATAATTTTTCAGGTAAGCACCTGCGATCAAACTTTATAATGTTCATAAAACAACGAACATCTTCTACAACGTTTTTTACAATCAAGACAACAACAGATCCGTACATACATGAAATTAAACGTCCAGAGATAGCTTACTAAGATTTATGTCGGGTGGTTTAAGTTTTTTCCTTCTTACCCTCCCTAGTGCTGGAATGATTA